>JAPKLW010000005.1:1861730-1924909 GCA_026898455.1 Plectranthus barbatus | reverse complement strand
CTGTCCCAGCTTCTATATCTCTTCTACAACCTGCAAACAGAGAAGAGTGAAGTTAGAGAATAGATGTACAATGAGGAGTACTTACCTGCGCAGCCGAGCTGCGATGAAGACGCAGCAGACAAGCAGCAGCAGCAGCAGGACGACGGAGATGGCAGCACCGGTGCGCTGCCGGCTGGACGCTGGCGAGGGCAGGGGCACCGCAGAAGCGGCGCTGAACTGGGCAGCGAGACGGAGGAGAAGAAGATGGCTGCTCGGCTCAGATCTCCCTTGTTTAATCCCCGATTAAACCAGCCCGTCAACTCCCCGGCCAAAGGCATGGATGAGAAACCCTTCTCTCTCTCTGCTCGGTCTCTACCCTCAACTCCGGTGGTGCGGCGGTGGTGGATGAATGAAGGTGGAAGAGAGGTTAACGGCTCTCTCTAGCGGCTGCTCTCTCTCTCTCTCTTTAATCGTCCCAATTCAAAATTGGGGGAAATTTGAGACAAGTAGGGTAAAGACCAAACCGGGTCGGATCCGGGTCGAGAGATACGGGTCGGGCATGACAAGCCCATGTATAATAGTTGACACTATGGGCCAACATTTCAACAAGGCCCAATATGTTGGTCCAAGGATAGTATGGGCCCGGCCTGTGGATATAGAGGCCCATCAGAGCAGTTCGAAGGATCGAGTTCGAAGAGTAGAGTTCGAAGAATAGAGCTCGAGTGAAAGATAGTTCGAAGGGTTGACCGGAAATGAATGCAGGTTCCATAAAGGCGAATTTAATTAAGGAAGGCGGATCTTTTGGAAACTGATGTTCAAACGGCATAAAGTCGGCAATAAAGATCGGCAAGAATGGTGGGATTAAAGGAGGGGACCGTTATATGGAAAGGAGTATATATATTTTGGGAAATACATATTTGAGGGGGGAGAGACGGGAGAAAAGACGGGATCACAAAGATCAATTGAAGAGATTACGAAAGTCATAGTTCTACGCAGCTCAATCCATATGAGATTTTCCTTATTTTTCTTGTTTCTTACTTTCAAGTTTAATCTTGTTTCTGTATTTTGTCTAGCTCTACTGCAAATCATACTCCCACCAGCCATTTTTTATTCATTTTTGTGTTTATAAAATAAATCGTTCTTGGGCTCCTAATCCAACACAAAAACACCCACAACAATTTGGCGCCCATCGTAGGGCCCAAGAACAAAGATTTTACTAACACCTTCTGCAGGAAATGGCTGAAGGCGGGAACAATACCAACCCCATCGAGCGAGCTGCGGATGGAACCACGCTTCTAATTGAGAACTACATCATTTAGAGCAGGAAGAGGGCTAAGTCTTGGTCGAGGCTCGCAACCAGGAGCGGGCCGCGGAATCAAGGTTCTGGCAGGACGAGGACGGTCAATGACAGCTGGACGTGGAACGGATCAGTCTTGTGGATCGCTGGATGACATGAGGCGTGCCTTCAATGTGACACCACTCAACGAGCTGTCCATTCCTCCTCCACCGCCCTCATTGATGCAAGATCCATATGTGTCCCAACTGGTAAGTCAGGTCCAGGCGGCCCGAAGTATAATTGAGAAACTGGGGGCCCAGGTGGAGGTTGTGACCCAAAAATGTCAGGTGCTCGAGCAGGATAACCAGCGATTGCACCAGCTGGCAGCCCAACCAATAGTGGAAGAGTCTGGGAGCACGAGTAGAATCTGAGCGGTGACGGCCCGCGATCTCCAGGATGAGTTCAATCGAACTACTGAAAATGAGACTAATCATCGAACGCCAAGAACCCTGGGGGGACCAAACCCGAACCCAGGGCAGCCGATCTTGGATCACACTGGCGGGTCGGTATTGGCACAGATGGAGTGGCGGTTCAAACAACGTCTTAACTACTTCGAGTCGTTGATCGCAAGGGTACCAGGTCTGCCGCCTCCGGAGAGGACCATCCCGCAGGAAAGTTACGCGGAATCTCCCTTTGCGCCAAAGATCGCAAAAGCCGAACTCCCGAATAGGTTTACTTCGCCGAGCTTTGCGCTCTATGATGGTACCACGGATCCAGAGAATCATGTGGCGGTCTACAAGTAAAAGATATTTGCACTAGCAATTCCCGGTGCGCGACGCGAGGCATGTATGTGTAAAAGTTTTGGGTCGAGCCTTAGTGGACCAGCTTTACAGTGGTTCATTAGTTTACCAAGAGGGTCGATCTCAACGTTCACCGAGTTACACCAATTGTTCCTTCGGTAATATTCAAGTAGCAGAAAGTTGGACAAGCATCCGGACGATCTGTATGCCGTAATCCAAAAGCCTGGGGAATCATTAAGGGCGTACCTGTCCAGGTTCAATAAAGAATTGGTGGCGGTGCCGAGTTGCCCTAACAACACTGCAGTACGAGCCTTTACCAAGGGATTAGATGTCGACTCCGATCTGTATCAAGAACTGTTAATTTACCCCTGCCAGACTATGGATGACGCACTCAACAGAGCGTGAGCACTAATCAAGTGGGAGGAGGATGAGCCTTACCGCAGGACGCGGCGCAGTGGGGGGCGACCCGTAGCTGCACGAGAAAAGCGCCGACAGGAGCAGTGCGATCGTCGACCCGCATGGCTAATTTAAATCGTCAAACCAGGTCAACGCTTTGACCACCTACGTACCAGATTATACTCTTATTATCGAACCTACGGAGTTAGTACAAAGCGTGCTTCGCCAGATGTCGGAGAGGGTTAAATGGCTGCAGAGAATGAAAACCGATCCATCTGTGAGGGACCCGAAGAAGTTCTATGACTTCCATAGCGATCACGATCATACCACGGCAGATTGCCGAGCACTCCGGTTGGAGGTAATTGAATTATTGAAAAAAGGTCTGTTAACGGAATTCCTGTCAGATAAGGGAAAAAAGACTTGGACTCGAGAAAAACAATCCACCCCAACGCAGGTCGAGGCAAATCGACCTGATAAGCAACTGGCCCCCACTCGAACTATAAATTGCATTACAGGGGGCTCCGAAATCAGCGGGACTACCAGATCAGTGGCAAAGAGGGCAAGGAGGCAGGCTCCCGGGGAAGTATGGATGGCGCAAGCTTCTACAGTGCATGCACCTATCGAATTTACAGATAAGGATGCTCCAGAGCTAGCTCATCCGCACGATGATGCGCTGGTTATTTCTTTGCAAGTGTCGGACTGCCTCATCAGACGAATCCTTGTGGACAATGGGAGTTCGGCAAACATTCTCTTCCAGAATGCGGTGAAAGAGATGAAAATCCCGGAAGAGAGAATAGTGCAAAGTCGAACTCCCTTGATCGGATTCAACGGAGGTATGCAGATGACGGTAGGGACTGTAACCTTGCCTACCTACTGTGGAGGAGCTCGATACGATATAACGTTCATGACCATCGACGCGCCTCGTGCGTACAATGCGCTCTTGGGGCGTCCATGGCTCCATCAACTTCGAGCGGTCCCCTCTACGTACCACCAGTTGGTCAAATTCCCGACCGCGGAGGGAGTATGCTCCATCAAAGGGGAACAAAATGTCGCTAAGGAATGTTATTATGCAAGCTTTAAAGCAGTATGTTTGCAACAACATTTCCCATCTGGACCGATACAGTCATCGGCCAGAGAGGCGGGAGGTTCGATGGCAAAAGAACTTGATCCTTCCGATTCCTCCAAGAAAACAAACATCGGGACTGAACTCGACCCTAAAGTCCGGGATGAGCTCGTAGATTTCTTGACCCGGGAACGCGCAGTGTTTGCATGGTCGCATAAGGATATGATTGACATAGATCCGAGGGTAATGACCCATCAGCTTCAAGTGGATCCAAACGCAAGGCCCATACAACAGCGGAGGCGGAAGTTTTCTTCAGAGAAGAATAGTGCTATAAATGAAGAAATTCAAAAACTGCTCGAAATTGGATCCGTGAGGGTGTAGGGTTTCCCCATGAACCGAATCACCAAAACCAATTGAATCGGATCGATTTATGGATATTGTGCTCAATTAAATACATGATAAACCCTAGCATGCTCCTATGAATTTAACACTCAGATTTGTGGATTGAGGGATTACCGTAATTCTGTCGAGTCTGATCCGATCTTTTGTGTTTGAATTTCCAACTTTAATTCAACCACGCAATTCGATTTCATCTGCGGAAACAGAAATTAGAACTCTAATTTCTAGATAAATTCAAAAATAATGAAAGAAAAGAAAATTGAATTTTGTTCTCCAGATTAGGTCTTCAGATCTGTATCCCAATGTTGTTCAGATCTACTACTGGTGAGGACTCCGTATATCTGTGGTTTGAACAGGACCAGAATCAAAATTCTCCTCGTCTCTTTTCCAGAAAAACGGCGCCCACTCTCTCTCTCTCTCTAGGTTTAGGGTTTTTCAACTGTGTTACAACTTATGAGAGAGAGCTGTCTATTTATAGATCTAGGGTTGTAAACCCTAATGGACTCCTGGGCTCAATTCAGCATATTTATTTGGGCTAGACCTGGGACCTAATGCAAATAATAAAGTGGGCCTATAAATTAATTAATTCTCATGTCCACAACCCAGGACACAATTAATTAATTAATATTAATTCTTTTTTCACCACAGAATTAATACTGACCTACCCCTTTATTACCACTTTATGAGAAAGGGCTGCATTAATTGAGAATCCCCATATTTAAGGTTACCGGACATCCATTAATTAATTGAAGCCTCTGACAAGCTCTAATTACAACTAATTAATATCTTATAATTCCTGAGTAGTACCACTCAATCCTTATCACTCGTGCCTGAACTTAATCAGCCTGCAGGATTTTGGCACGATGAATGTTATTGAGCTCCTCAGGGAAAGTCCCCATCCTATTACTCGGATATGGTTACCTAAACCCAGTCTCAGACGGTACTACACGAACTGCTGTTACCCAAGATGCGGATATACGAGCACGTTACTTAGGCTCTCCACCATGGCAAGTCAAAACAACATTCAACCCGTGCAAACCCCTGAGCCTTCGTTAGGGTTTGGACTCTTTCGATATAACGAGATCTTGTATTTGCTGATGTCAGACAGATGAATACATGTCACTGCGGTCCATCAATACGCCACCTCCGCGTACCAGCATGTCAAGTAACCAAGACAAATTACTTATTCCGACGATGTCGCAGCCATCCGGATAGACGTATCCTCATACGTTGTCTCGGCTGTGATCAGGTTTATGTCTCACTAGGTCAAGTGATCATACTATCTTCTGCGATCTACAACAAGCCGTATGATCGTCCCTATCCGTGAGACAAGAGGATACCATTGTTCATACATGTAAGATTGTTAACAAATAGGAGAAATAAACTGTCGTATACTCATTATAATAAATGCTTTCAGTATACAAAACCCATCAATCTCCCACTTATACTCAAAGCATAACTAAGCTATTACAGTGTATACAGTCCGTCTATCTAGTCTGCTGTCTCTTTAACCACTATCAGTGGTCGGCATCCACCTCAGACCCAACTCACGAATATGTCCTTTGTAAATTTTCTGCGGCAAGCTCTTTGTAAATGGATCAGCAAGATTGTCAGCAGTGTCAATCTTCTTAATTTGCACATCGCCCCTCGATACGATTTCTCGTATGATATGGTACTTTCTCTCTATGTGTTTGCTAGCCCTGTGAGACCGCGGTTCCTTTGAGTTTGCCACTACACCAGAGTTATCACAATAAATTGTGACGCTCCTCGGCAAACTCGGTATCACGCCTAACTCTAAAAGGTAGTTCCTGAGCCATACCCCCTCTTTCGAGGCATCGGAGGCGGCGACATATTCCGCCTCCACGGTGGAGTCAGCAATACATTTCTGCTTTGAGCCCCTCCAAGATATAGCTCCACCTCCCAGGGTAAACACATATCCCGAGGTCGATTTCTTCTCATCCTGGTCCCCTTGGAAATCCGAGTCTGTATAACCCACATGGCACAAATCCTCACTTTGATAAACTAGGCAGTAATTCCTAGTTCTCTTCAAATACTTGAAGATGTGCTTTACAGCAGTCCAGTGCGCCTGTCCAGGGTTAGACTGATATCTTGCTACCATGCCAACGGCATAACAGATATTTGGCCTGGTACACAACATTGCATACATGAGACTACCCACCGCCGAAGCGTACGGTACAAGACTCATCTCATCTTTCTCCCGCTGTATCTGAGGACACTGCCCTCTAGAAAGATGAACGCCATGTCTGAAAGGTAGCAAGCCTTTCTTGGCGAGTTGCATGCTGAACCAGGCTATCACAATATCCACATAGGATGCCTGGGATAAGCTCAACATTCTTCTCTTACGATCTCGTAAGACCTTAATCCCTAGAATGTAGCCAGCTTCTCCCAGATCCTTCATTTAGAACTGTTCGGATAACCAAGCCTTGATTTCCGACATCACTCCCTCGTTGTTTCCAAATAGGAGTATGTCATCAACCTAAAGTGCAAGGAAGACCACGCTCCCACTGACACAAAGTCGGTAAACACAACATTCATTTTCCAACTGTTCAAATCCATAGGATTTAATCAAATCATTGAAACGTAAGTTCCACGACCTTGAAGCTTGCTTATGTCCATTCAAGGACTTCCTAAGCTTTCAGACAAGATGTTCTTCGCCCTTGCTTATGTAACCCTTGGGTTGCTGCATATAGATGTCCCTACCTTCTTCAAGGTAACCATTTAGAAAAGCGGTTTTGACATCCATTTGTCAGATCTCGAGGTCCATATGCGCAGCTATGGCAAGGAGTATCCGGATGGATTTGAGCATGGCTATGGGTGAAAAGGTTTCGTCATAGTCAATGCCCTCTTTTTGACTATAACCTTTTGCCACCAGCCTGGCTTTAAAAGTCGTGATCTTTCCATCCGCTCCTTTCTTTATCTTGTATACCCATTTGCACCCTATGGCCCTAAAGCCATCCGACAAATCAGTTTTCTAGTATACATCCATAGCAGTTATGGATTCAATTTCAGAATCCATGGCGACACGCCATTTAGCAACATCCTTGTCCTGCACTGCCTCTTCGTAAGTCAGTGGGTCAGAGTCCTCATGTTTGTCTTCCGGGCTCAAGTTCGAAGACTTACCCACGAACATGTACCTTTCTGGCTGGAAAATAACTCTCCCACTACGACGAGGCATCAGTGCCGTGTCAGTAGTAGGTGCTGTAACTTGTGGTCCTGCACCTTGCACTGAAGAATGTGTCTGTGGTGCTGTACCTCTCACAGGTGCACCCACATCTACACGTTCCCCTTCCCTTGGAATTGCATTCTCATTCTCAATATCTTGAAGAACGATATTACTCCTTGACTTGTGATTACTCACATACTCGTCCTCCAAGAATCTAGCGTTGGTGCTAACAACGACTCTCTGACTCTCAGGACAGTAAAAGTAACCACCTTTCGTTTGCCTGGGATACCCTATGAACAGCATTACTTTCGACCTGCTTTATAACTTATCAGGTTCCTTCGACAGTACGTGTGCTGGACAGCCCCATACTCTAAACTTGCACAAACTAGGTTTGTGACCAAGGAAGAGCTCAGAAGGCGTCTTAGGAACTGATTTAGAAGGCACCACATTAAGCACGTAAGCTGCTGTCTCCAATGCGTAGCCCTAAAATGAAATTAGTAAGTTTGCATAACTCATCATTGATCTTACCATCTCTAGAAGAGTCCTATTTCTTCTTTTAGCTACACCATTCTGCTGGTCAGTACCCGGTGCAGTCCACTGGGATGTAATCCCATTTTCTGAAAAATATTGCAGGAACTCGTTACCGAGGTATTCGCCACCGCGGTCAGATCACAGTGACTTGATAGTTTTCCCGACCTTCGTTTCTACTTCAGCCTTGAACTCTTTGAATTTCTCAAAGCATTCACACTTGTAGCGAAGCAGGTAAACGTATCCATACCTTGAGTAATCGTCAATGAAAGTGACGAAGTACTCGTACCCTCCACGAGCCTGCGTGGACATCGGTCCACATAAGTCAGAATGGATCAATTCCAACACTTCCTCTGCTCGAGACTGACTAGCCTTGAAAGACCTAGTTGGCATCTTGCCCTCGATGCAGGATTCACAGACTTGATAAGGTACAGCCCGGACTAGGTCCAATGTACCGTCATCTGCAAGTCTCTGAATCCACTTCAAGCTGATGTGACCCAGTCTCAAGTGCCAGAGATATGTAAGATCCTCATTAGAAGAAGTAAGTTTTCTCTTTCTAGGATTATCAATTACGGATGAATTACATGCAATACTTAAGGACATATTTGATCGAAGTAACATAGAGATTGTAAATTAACTTCACATAACGGATAACAATGTTATTACCAATGATAAAATCATTAATAACAAATATCCATAAAAGTTGATAAAATTTGTCCTGCCGATAAACCACGGCCCACAAATAAACTCTCAAATGTACTTAATTCATCAAAACATAAAGAAAAGAAAACTCCATGAAGCTCCGTCATAGAATGTTGCCTTCATCCAGTTTGGTATCTTCTTGCCATCATTCACCAGCCTTGCCGGCACGGTCCCCTGCAAAGTACAACAACATGATCAACAAGTCAGTGCTTACAAATTTAGAAGAGCAACAACGGACTCTAATCACGCTTACAGTTATACATGCAAATGGCATACCTTGTCTAGCTTTGTTGGCTTGACAATATTTTCTCCAATATCCTTTCTTACCACACCTGAAGCACCTGTCCCTTTCAGTCGCCACCTTAGGCTTTTTCCCAGCCCCACCATCCTTCACAGGTGTCTTCTTGGCCCATTTCTTAATCCCTTTCTTTCGCTTCATACTTTTCGGTACATCAGAGAGATTACCAGAAGTAGCCAAGGCAACCTTCTGAGGGTTCATGATTGATTCCGCTGCCATCAAGTCATTGAGGAACTCGTTAAGAGTATACTCTTTCTTGTTCATGACAACATTCAACCTAAAACTCTCAAAGGACTTGGGTTGAGAGTTCAGTATGATATCGACCTATAGCCTCAGCGTCGATACCTCCACCATGCACAGTTAGTTCATCCATGAGGTGAGTCATAGTAAATACGTGCTCTCTCACTGAGGTGCCATCAGTCATTTTCTTACTCTCGATTTCTCTCATGAGATTGAACCTGACGGCTCTATCAGTTTCCCCATAGGTTGCCTCCAGACTCGTCATGATGTCATAGGCATCCCTATGGTGCTGATGTTGCTGCTATAAGACTTTCGACATAGTGGTCATCATGTAGCACTTGACTACATTGTTCGATTTCTCCCACTTTTTATAAAAGTCTATATTCATTTGACTGGATTCAGCAGTTGGCACTTCGATTCTGATCCGATCTTTTGCGTTTGAATTTCCAACTTTAATTCAACCACGCAATTCGATTTCATCTGCAGAAACAAAAATTAGAACTCTAATTTCTAGATAAATTCGAAAATAATGAATGAAAAGAAAATTGAATTCTGTTCTCCAGATCAGGTCTTCAGATCTGTATCCCAATGTTGTTCAGATCTACTACTGGTGAGGACTCCGTAGATCTGTGGTTTGAGCAGGGCCAAAATCAAAATTCTCCTACTCTCTTTTCCAGAAAAACGACACCCACTCTCTCTCTCTCTAGGTTTAGGGTTTTTCAACTGTGTTACAACTTATGAGAGAGAGCTGTCTATTTATAGACCTAGAGTTGTAAACCCTAACGGACTACTGGGCTCAATTCAGCATATTTATTTGGGCCAGACCTGGGACCTAATGCAAATAATAAAGTGGGCCTATAAATTAATTAATTCTCATGTCCACAACCCAGGACACAATTAATTAATTAATATTAATTCTTTTTCACCACAGAATTAATACTGACCTCCCTTTATTACCACGCTATGAGAACGAGCTGCATTAATTGAGAATCCCCATATTTAAGGTTACCGGACATCCATTAATTAATTGGAGCCTCTGACAAGCTCTAACTACAACTAATTAATATCTTATAATTCCTGAGTAGTACCACTCAATCCTTATCACTCGTGCTTGAACTTAATCAAGATGCAGGACTTTGGCACGATGAATGTTATTGAGCTCCTCAGGGAATGTCCCCATCCTATTACTCGGATATGGTTACCTAAACCCAGTCTCAGGCGGTTCTACACGAGCTGATGTTACCCAAGATGCGGATATGCGAGCACGTTACTTAGGCTCTCCACCATGGCAAGTCAAAGCAACAGTCAACCCGTGCAAACCCCTGAACCTTCGTTTGGGTTTGGACTCAATCAATATAACGAGATCTTGTATTCGCTGATGTCAGACAGGCGAATACATCTCACTGCGGTCCATCAATACGCCACCTCTGCGTACCAGCATGTCAAGTAACCAAGACAGATTACTTATTCCGACGATGCCGCAGCCATCCGAACAAACGTATCCTCATACGCTGTCTCGGCTGTGATCAGGTTTATGTCTCACTAGGTCAAGTGATCATACTGTCTTCTACGATCTACAACACGCCGTATGATCGTCCCTATTGGTGAGACAAGAGGATACCAGTGTTCATACATGTAAGATTGTTAACAGATATGAGAAATAAACCGTCGTATACTCATTATAATAAATGCTTTCAGTATATAAAACCCATCAGAGGGATGTGAGATACCCGACTTGGTTGGCCAATGTCGTGGTATTGAAAAAGAAAAATGGGAAGAATCGCGTTTGTGTGGATTATACGGATTTGAACAAGGTTTGCACAAAAGATCCGTACCCTTATCCGCATATAGATAGCATTGTAAATGCCACCGCGGGTCACGAATTGTTAAGTTTTATGGACACGTTTTCGGGCTATAATCAGATCATGATGCATCCGGATGACCACGAAAAGACAGTGTTTATGACGAATAAGGGGATCTATTGCTATAAGGTAATGCCCTCCGGGCTTAAGAATGCAGGTTCAACCTACCAGCGATTGGTAAATAAGATGTTCGAGCCACTCATTGGCAAGACTATGGAGGTTTACATTGACGATATGCTGGTGAAGTCAGAGAAGGCTTGCAAGCACGTTCGAGATTTGGAGCAAGCCTTCGATATTCTGAAACAGTATAACATGAAATTGAACCCCGCGAAGTGTACATTTGGAATTGCCTCGGGAAAGTTTTTGGGTTATATGGTGACTAATCGAGGGATAGAGGCTGGCCCAGTACAAATAAAGGCGATAAAAGATCTAGCACATCCGCGGAGTCCGAAAGAGGTGCAAAAGCTAACTGGGAGGTTGGCGGCCTTAAACTGGGAGGTGCAAAAGCAGTTTGAATAAACGGACGAATGCGCAAAATCCTTCAGGCAGCTAAAGGAATATCTGTCGAACCCACCACTACTTTCCAAGGCTAAGCAAGGAGAGCCGTCACTGTTGTACTTATCAGTCTCGAATCATTCACTGGGAGCCGTTTTGGTAAAGGAACATCAAGGGAGACAACATCCTGTTTATTATGCTAGTAAACCCCTGGTCGCGGCTGAAGGGCGATATACTGCGTTGGAGAAATTGGCCCTAGCTTTAGTGGTGGCCTCGCAAAAGTTGAGACCCTACTTTGAAGCGCATCCGATCAAAGTAGTAACATCGTATCTGCTCCGAAGTGTATTCTCCAAACCAAGCCTATCGGGGAGGGTGCTCAAGTGGGCTGTGGAAATCTGGGGTTTGAGGCTAGAGTTTAAACCGAGAACTACGATAAAGTCTCAAGCCCTAGCAGATTTCGTGGCAGAATATTTTGTGGATTTGCAGGTTGAAGCCGAGAAAGATATCGCACAGGCAGAAAATGGGATGGAACCGTGGATTCTTCAGGTCAATGGTTCTAGTAATATGAATGGAAATGGCGCTGTGTTAAAATTGCGGAGTCCATGGGGGGAACAATTCGAGCGGGCAATTTGCCTTAACTTCGACGTCACAAACAATGAAGCTGAGTACGAGGCTCTCATAAGAGAAATGCAACTGGCGAAGGAATTGGGTGTTCAACGTCTTCAAGTTCGAGGGGACTCGCAGCTGGTGGTACTTCAGGTGGATAATCAGTACCAAGTAAAAGGGCCTCGATTGTCGAGGTATTATGAGATGGCGCGGGCGATTAACACGGACTTTGATGACTTTGAAATAAGGCACGTGCCTAGAGAAGACAACGCGGAAGCCGATGCATTAGCAAGTTTAGCCTCTTCTCAACAGGAAAGGCAGGACAAGCCTGTGCCCGTGACATGGGTGGATGAACTGGTGGTCCTCAGGCGTGAAGAGGTGAATGAAATAAAGCCGGTCGGTACTTGGATTGATCCTATATTATAGTATATCAACGATGGAATCCTACCAAAAGGAAGAGCAGAAGCGGTTCAGCTAGCGCAAACGGCTGTGAAGTATGTTATTCACAATGATGAATTGTATAGATGGTCGCTGGAAGGACCGCTTCTAAAGTGTATCCCGAATAGTGTAATTCCTGCCATCCTGATGGAAGTACATGAGGGTGACTGTGGGAGCCATCAAGGGGCTCGAACTCTGGCTCACAAAGTTATATCAGCGGGATTTTATTGGCCGACCTTGCGAAAAGATGCGAAAGAATACGTGAGAAGTTGCGAGGCCTGTCAGAGGTTCGAAGTCACAGTACAGAAGCACGCAGAACCACTCCATGGAACTGTACCCATATGGCCTTTTATGGCATGGGGGATGGATATCGTGGGGAAACTTCCGAAGGGTGCGGGCCGAAAGGAATATCTACTTGTCACAACGGATTATTTCACAAAGTGGGTTGAAGCGGAAGCTTTTCGCAACGTACGGGAGCCGGAGGTCATAAAATTCCTTTGGACAAACATATTGTGTCGATTTAGGGTACCGAAGGAAATCAGAATGGATAATGGAACACAGTTCACCGGGAGAAGGGTTCAAGAGTTCTGTGATCGATATGGGATTAAGTTAGTTTTCTCGTCGCCTAGCTATCCGGAGGCGAATGGACAAGCAGAGTCATCTAACAAAACCATTATGGCCACGATGAAGAAATGATTGCACGCGCTCAAGACGGGATGGTTCGATGAGCTCTCGGGGGTACTCTGGTCATATCGAACTACTCCGCGAGTTGCGACAAGGAGTACTCCTTTTGCGTTGGCATATGGAGAAGAAGCAGTAATACCTGTTGAGACAAGGGCAAGGAACTTGCGGGTTGAGTTGTGTGATGAAATATGCAACAGTGATAAGCTATTCAAAAATCTGGAGCTAATAGATGAACGTAGGGATCAGGCCCTAATGATGATGGCGCAGAGGACGTAACAGATCGAATATAATCGAAAACTCAGGCTTCGAACCTTTAAAGAAGGAGATTGGGTGTTGAGGAAGGTATTTCAAAACACTAAGGATAAGAGCGTGGGAAAGCTCGCACCAACCTAGGAAGGACCCTATAAAGTGATCCGGGCTGTAGGACGAGGTGCATATCATTTGGAGGATTATGATGGCAGGGAGATCGCCAATAGTTGGGATTTAGGCATCTAAAGCGATATTATTTTTGAGCAAGTAAACCTCCAGGATACGGCTAATCGGCTTAATCCTTGGAGGGATAGTTTTGGTACAGGGTAGCTCCAACACGAGTCAATCGAACCAGATAAGTTTACTCTATCCTAGCTATTTCTTAAAATTTATTTTGTCAAGACCTATACTGACTTGAGCGTCGGAGGGGCGATGCTACGACATCGCCCACTCTAATCTTAAAATTCTTCATGCAGAAAAATAGTACGAGTAAGGGAACTATGTAAAGCATGCAGAAAACACATAGCTATTCAAGGAGAAAGAAAAAGTAATCATTCATAATAAAGCGGGAAAAATAAAGTGAAACTAGCGAAAGTTTGGAGTTCGAATTGTTCAACAAAAGAAGTAAATGGGAGGGGGGTCGATGTCCTGTCACTTGTCGGAGGTATTAATCTGCTGCTGCTGAGAGCCGTCACCTACTTCCTCGACCTGTTGCTCAGATTGCTGCTGCTTGGGGCTATCGGAGGAGTTGATGATCTGATGTTGCTTTGAAGTCTCCTGTTCGATTTGCTCCTCGGCATCCAGGATGCTCAGGTCGAGGTCAGGGAATCGGGAAGAAATCTTCCCCCTAATCTCCTGGTCGACCTGCTCGGCGAGAGTCTGTAAGTATAACACGAAAGTATTAAATGCCCGATGAAATATAGAGGCGAACAAAGGACAGATGATTAGATGGATACCTCCTAAGTCTCGGCGAAGTAGGGAGTTTGGATAATAGACTCAAAGTCAAGACCATCCCCGGACTTGAGGCGTTCGATCTCATCCCATCAGTTCTTCAGCTCAGCCTTGTGCTTCTCCTCCTTGGCAGTAAGTTGTTCTTGCATGGCCTAGAGCTGATCTCCCCTCTTCTGAATATCGCTGGAGAGCATGGCGATGTCAGCGTCATACTTTTTCTTCGAACTCTCCAGCTCTAACTGACTTGCTTTTAGTTCTGCTTTGGCATTGTTCGCTCTGACAGCGAAAGAAGCAGTGTTGCCCTCAGCCTCGTCCAGTTTCTCCTCCAGAGCAGCGGCTTTCTTCTTCTGAGCTTCCACCTCACCCCGAAGTTGGAGAATTTCCTCAGCGCATTTATCTTCGAAGGCCTTGATCTCTCGGTGGATCCTGTCGAACTCCATTGCATCCTACAAGTGGCATTATATAGTGAATGAAGAGAATAAAAGTGTGGTTAAGAGAAAAGGTGTTACCTCCAGCTGACGCTGTTCGAAGCGGGCGAGTCTGTTGAAGAGTGCCCCCGCGAGAGGATCCTGAGGAGGGGGGTTGATCAGTAGTTTGCGAGCATGAACATGGAATGAGTCCACTCTCGCATTTTTCGGGGCAGTCATGGGCTTAATAATGGCCCTCTCCGGGTTCTCTTTGGAGTCCATGTCACTGTCAGAAGAACGGCGTCGGTGATCTGGGTTCCCACCGTCCTTTTCTTTCTTACGGTCGGACTACTTGTGAGAGGAGTCCGATTGGTAGGTAGGTCGGATATCCTTGGAGAGGTCAATGAGTTTAACCGGAGGAGGAGGAGGAGGTGTCGGGGGTTGATGGCTAGACGAAGTTGCAGGCCTCTTGGGAGGATTTTCCTCCCGGCGCTTCTGTTCGAGCTCTTCCCGAGCTCTCTTCTTCTCTCGAAGAGCTTGTGCAACTTGCACAGCAGATGGTCCGTGACCCTTCATGTTTTCTGGCAGGTCGTTGATATGACAATTATGATCGAGGAAGTGATGAGCAGTCACAAATCGACCAAGTTGGAGTTTGGGCCACTCGCGATCACTGATGCTAACATCATATGCCCGATCGATCCGTGCTTGCTTAGCAGCAGTAAGATCGGTCCTCTCGCGCACTGCAAAAAGAAAGGGAAATTTATCAGTAAGGCATATTTATCAAATATGATTACAAAAGGAAACCCACTTATTGGAGTTCCATTGTGGCTGATGAATTCGGGGTTAGAAGGATCGAGTTTAAGAAAAAAGAAAGTATTCCACCAGTTTGGTGAGTTCGTTGGGGGTTTTTGAACTAAGGGTGTTCGTCCCGTCTTCCATCTAGTAAAGTAGTAGTAGTGTTTATCCCAGCATTGGTTCATCCTATACATGTAATGCCATTCGCGAACTATGGGGAGGCCTAACCCAAGGCCATCGAGACCAAGAATACACCTACTAGGTGGCACCAACTGTTTGGAGCCAGTTGGAAGGGAGAAATATTGTATGAAGCAAGGACTTCATTGAACAAAGGGTGGATCGGGAGACCAACTCCATTCTCCATAGCTGCGGTGTAAAAAGCTACGAATCCAATCGGGGGATCGAAACACCGACGGTTTTCCAGGGCGAGCATGTCATATCTAGTGATCGAGGAGATAGCCCTGAGGACTCTGTGAGAGGACCATCCCTCTGGGAGAGTCCATCTGCCTATAACTGAGGGTTCGAGGGGAATGGGGGCTGAAGTCCCGCCGGTCTCTCCAACAATGGTTCGATGGCTCGGCCCGCTGGTTTCGGCAGCGCCTGAAGTCCTCTCAAGGCGGCGGAAAGTTTCAACGATAGGACGATCGTCTTCAGAACTTGACGATGACGGAGGCTCTTCAGACTCTTCATCAATGATTCTTCCCTTTCTCGAGTGTCTAGAAGCTTCTAGTTCTTGGAAAATAAAGTCCCAGTACGGTTGAACAGGCTGAATGGTGGAAGGGTCCCTTTCGGGGGAAGGAGTGAAAGGTGGTGTAGGGATGCGAGTATCAGAGTCGTGGGCCATGGAATTTAAGAATCGGCGGTGGAATTGAAAGATGGGGCTAAAACCTAATCAAAAAAAGAATAAATGATCGAAGAAATCAGACTCGAAAAATAGATACCCAAGAACCTAATGTTAGTCTCAATACGGGGAAGGGGAAGGAATAGGAGATCACTATAGTTTGAAATGAGAAGAACATTAATTACAAAACGAGAAATAAATCCGTTACCTGAATCTCAAGGGGCCGGCGTTTTGCTTGGATATTGAAGGTGGAGGAAGCGATTATGGAGAAGACGATGAGTGAGAATGAATGAGTATGTTGATTCCCGAGGAAGCGTTATAAAAAGGGAGACCGTCCGACTTCTGGCAATTTACCCTTAATTTAAGCGAAAAATTATGCAAATACCATGGTGAGTTGGCGGGAGAATTTCAAAATGGTCAAGACCATTTCGGACTCACCATGGTTCGATGTCATTCGAACCGACGATAGTTCGATAAAAATCGTGCTCAATGAAGCTCGATGTCGTAGAATTCATTACAATGATCTTACAAAACCAGATGGCTAAAAATAAGACAGATCCCGAACTGTCTAAATTTGCGCACTATGGATTCGGGCCATAGTCGCCGGCATTCGTCACGACTTTACGGAGAAGTACGAATTAGAAGGGGTCCCCACAGAGGAACTGATCCTTCGAGCCGAGAGGATGTCTGAATGAGACGTCTCATAAGTAACCCGGACTCTTTTGAAAGAAGTGCGATGAGCCGTACATGTGGGAATGATAATATTTTCAATCCGGACTCAACTTACCTAGCTTCTTTGGAAGTAACTTGACAAGTCGAGGGGGCTATTGTTCGGGTCGGTGATAAAATTAAAGAGGCCCAATATGTTGGTCCAAGGATAGTATGGGCCCGGCCTGTGGATATAGAGGCCCATCAGAGCAGTTAGAAGGATAGAGTTCGAAGAATAGAGTTCGAAGAATAGAGCCTGAGTGAAAGATAGTCCGAAGGGTTGACCGAAAATGAATGCAGGTTCCATAAAGGCGAATTTAATTTTGGAAGGCGGATCTTTTGGAAACTGATGTTCAAACGGCATAAAGTCGGCAATAAAGATCGACAAGAATGGTGGTATTAAAGGAGAGGACCGTTATATGGAAAGGAGTATATATATTTTGGGAAATACATATTTGAGGGGGGAGAGACGAGAGAAAAGACGGGATCACAAAGCTTAATTGAAGAGATTACGAAAGTCATAGTTCTACGCAACTCAATCCATCTGAGATTTTCCTTATTTTTCTCGTTTCTTACTTTCAGTTTAATCTTGTTTCTGTATTTGTCTAGCTCTACTGCAAATCATACTCCCACCAGCCATTTTTTTATTCATTTTTGTATTTATAAAATAAATCGTTCTTGGGCTCCTAATCCAACACAAAAATATCCACAACATAATTGAATTATGAAATTTTTGATTTAATGAGATAAATTTAATAAATATCTAAAAGTATCCGATAAATATCTAGAATTTATGTATATCTTTCATAATCTTTGTTTTTTGTGTGTGTGGATTCCAATATATCTTCTTCTATACAAATTTCCGTAAAAATTTGACTTTTTAATTATACATTTACATATAATATTGTAAATGTTGAGGAATTACATCAAATTTTGAGTGTTGGATTTTTGCTTCCCTAGTAAATTTAGAAGCAAACTTATAATTATACATATATTTTAATAATATGTGTTTGTTTGATGATATATATATATATATATCCGAAAAGTTTGTTGGACTGTTATACCCGCAATAAATTTCAACCATTTCTCATAAATCTTCTTCGTTGTTATCCATTTTGCTTTGTAGTTCTGAAATTATTTCCTTTGTTTTCGGTTTTCTATTTATGATGTGGAAAACCTATGAGATAAGATTTTTTCATAAATGATTAGCTTTTTGTATCAGATTCCTGAATTCTTATTATGAGAAAAACCATCTTCTTAATGTGGAATGCAATTTGATTTGATTTCATTTTTTTCTATATTGATTATTATTCATATTGCTAAATATTTTAGAGAATGTTGGAGTTGGGGATAAAATTCTATTTGATAACTCATTGATATTTCACTCAATTGCCAATATTATAATGCACTACAATCATATTTATAATAATCATATAATTGTCTGGAACTTACAAAACTATTCCTAATTTACAAACTTATCTTTGATAAAAAAAAAAAAAAGATATTTAGACTATTCTACATATATCTATAGCCACCTAATTTTTAGATTTTCTTCCCTTTATTTTATGAAATGTATTCTTCTTTAATTTCTAGACTATTCTACACTCCACTTAATTTTTAGATTTTTTTCCCTTTATTTTATGAAAATATACCTTTGGCTAAATCAAGTTTATTTCCAATAGTTTTTTTTTCTTGTTTTAGTATTTGATTTGATTAAAATGGTGTTTGTTAATTGTAGTGGTGTCATGTGGTGGGTGCGAGGGACGACAAATGGAGCTGAGAAATGTCTAAATGGTGACGACAAATGTTTATAATTAAGAAAAATGTACAAAGGAACATTATTAGTTGAAAAGGAATATAAAAATAATTCAGCTAACTCGACCCATGCAATTAGGATGTAAATGTTCGAAGATGAATATTGAGATCGAGGAATATAACGATGCTTGAGGTATAGAGGAAATGTTACTATCGAAGAGAAGAATGAAGGGATATGACTAATGGAGGAACGCCTAAAATTGAGGCGATACATCCAATTGAGAAATGTTAAAGTAAGCACCCTATTAAAAAGAATCGAAGTGGACGAGCTGTTGAAGAGGACCCATAATTATGCACCGAAATATGTCATAACTTCTATAAATCGTTTTTCTATCCGATATAAGATGCTATATCTTCTAGAAATCGTCTATCCAAAGTTCGTAATAAATAGGCCATATTTTTAAATAATTGATAGAGTATCTTTAACGCCTCCAAACAAGACCTATGCGACAAATCACATGTTGTTAAACAAGCATAAGGGATATGTAGTGTTTTACACTAGAAGTATTTATTTTGTGGAAGCGATTAACATTTAATCATGCGAATTAACAAAGAAATACATGATTCATGAACAAGCTTCCACTTGCAACAAATATTTAGAAGAGTGGCAACAGAATAATAATTAATCATATGGTTATGTACATAAGAGATCAATTGAAGAATGGAAATATGCAGCGAAAAGAATAAGGGTAATATCCATAATGAAACATAAGGTAACAACCTACTTGACTAAACATGCTAGTGGTTCAACCACATTATAAGTTCAAAAGAAATATATATGGGAAGGTCTCACGTTAGGCACGCCTAAACGGTTTAGGCGGGTTTTATACATTAACTCAAATCAAACCCATCTAATATACCCTAATTGGGGATTAATAAACCCTATTTGGGATGGGTGAACCCATTTGGGTATGGATAAAATCCGCCTAAACCGTTTAGGCGTGCCTAACGTAAAGTTTCAGTAGGGATCAACACATTACTCGTGCTTGGAAGAAAGATACATCCAACAAATTTAAACAAATCCCTCCACGCGAGCTCATGCGAAGTATAACTTAGAAAATCAATCATAAAATCGAATGAACAAGGGATTCATGTTGTGACAGGCATCAAATCAACAATGGGTTTCAATCAATGATCATCAAAAGAGTCCATGTTTGAAGACATGGCTTATAGCTCTATACTCGAAAGGAATCATAAATGAATAATCAAGGATTACAAATCATTATTCCAATATAATTACAATTTACAAGATGGCATCAATCAATTAAACCATAGTCTTCACCCCCTTATACAACGCCTCCTCCACTCATCACATGCAACATGTACGTAAGGAAAACCTGTACATGACTAAGTACAATAATGTACCCAATGGTCATATTGCATGAAAACATATGTACATAAACACATCATAAGAAAGGGTTTTTGAAATAAACTTGTGAATGAAAAAATATTTACTTCACATGGGAGTTCCCAACTCATTTGCAGTACCAACATCAATCATCATTAACATCAACAATCAAACAATAATGGTGACCGAGCTTGTGAAAATAGTACACTAGTCAATCAATCATCATTCAGATGGGGAGAATATGTTCAACCAAGAATCATCACAATCACACCACAATGATCATATCCGTACCAAAATATTTTAAACAGTGTACCACATTTTAAAAATAAAACATTTCATCATTTCATTTAGAAAACACCAAGTGATATGTGTGTAAAATGACATATTATTCGATGTGCGTGCATGCTTGTTTGCGTCCATTTTACACTCATATCATATGTTTTTCGTACGTTTTTGTTGTGTTTTTGTGTTTGGTGTTGTTTGTGTCGTGTAGGATCGCATTTGAGCATAATTCACCTTTTTTGGCTAAGTATTAGTGGGAAATCGACCGATCTGGGTTTCTAGTGTGGAGAAGATTGACCGGGATGAGCAGGAAAGTAGCAGGATGGATTTCAGAGAGGATTCTCGACCGAGATCGTTTCAGATCGGTTGAGATTTGCCTCTGTTAGGCTCATCTCTACCGATCTTTGCAGTGCTCAACCGATCTGGCCTGTTCAGAGCCAGATTTTGGTCGATCCAGTTCTAGATGGGGCAATCCTGAACGGGCTGATTTGGCGTTTTTTTAGCTTTTGTCCATCCCGGGCGATCTTGTCTCAGATGGGTCGATCCTGGGGTCTGATAACCAAGTCTAAAAGGTGGAAAAACGAAATTCAAAAGGGGAGATTCAGATCTTAGGCAACAATTGAGCGGTTACTCTTTAGGATTCCACTTCCCACTCATTCTATACCTCATCCAAGGAGGATCTAAGGCGAATTGGAAGATTGAAGATGATGAAGGCATAGATCAACACCAAATCCAAGCAATTTGGGAAAAAAATTCTCTTTTGTATATCTTTGTAATGGATTTGTGCATTTTGTCTTTTCAATTGAATATAATTAAAGGTATGTCCACTACAAGAAAATTGTAGAACGACAACAGTTAAAAGACAACGGTTTAGGGTTAAAAACCTTGTTGTAGAGTGAATAAAGCTTAAAGCGTTGTCTATTGGAATATAAAAATACGTAAAGACAACGGTTGAAACTCACCGTTGTTGTTTAACTATTGTCTTATTACACAAAAGACAACACTTAAATTTAAGTGTTGTTATTTAACTATTGTTGTATATTTTAAATAAAATTCTAAATTAATCTAAAATAAATAACCTAAATTCCCTTCATAAACCAACCTAAATTACCTATATTCCTTTCTCAGAAAACCCTAAATTCCCAGAATTCCCTTCTTCAAAAAAAAAAAACCTATGTGATTCCTAAATTATACACGTTTCCGATTCCCTCTCGTTGTCCCCCACGCACTCCCGCCACACTACCGTCGCCTCTGCCACTCTACATGGCAGCCACCACCACCAATCGCCCCTGCCGCATCCACACCCGCCCACTGTTGTCGACATTGCCGCACAGACGCCCGCCCGCCCTTTGTAGTCATCCTTGTCGCACGATTGTCTGTCCTCTGCCGTCGCACACCACTAGTTATCGCGCTCGCGCCATTGCCGCATGGACGCCCGCCCGCCCTCTGCCGTCGTCCCTGTCCAACGATTTTCCGTCCTCTTCCATCGCACCTATCGCCTGCACGACTGCCACCACTGGATATCGTGCTTGTGCCCGATTTAGGAGTCCCTTATAAGAGACTGAAGCAACTTTGATTCAGAGACTGTAAACGTTGAGTAACGGCTTCACGAGATATAGTTTCCAGCGTAATGCATTTTCGTTCTTATTTCAACTGGGGATTCTATTTGATATGGTACTTTTATGATTTTGTCCATTCCTACTTAGTGTTATCCTTTGATTTCTATGTTATTAGGAAAGTGTCTATCGTGATATGTTTCTTTGGAGTGAAATGATACTCTCATTGAGAGCTGTTAGATTAGTTCTACTTAAAATTAAAAAATAGAATAAATCCTCTATACTTGTCTTGTTTATGCTAGATGATTAATCAAATTAGGCCTGGTTCCATTTCTTAAGAAGTGATTGATATATTGTGACAATGACAAGCTTGATGAGAACAACACAACTGGTGGTCTTGCTTCTTTTATATTTGGTAGAAATAGTCCGTTAGCTTATTATAGATACTATTTCTATACTTTTTCATTTTTGTTATACGTATATACTATTTCTGAATTTAATTACATCATCTTGTGTAGAATGAATCTATTGGCTAATGATATTTTGTATGCTTTTCCATGTTCTTGTGCTGATTTTATGTTCATCTTTAGCCTTTTGATTTTACATTGGAAGAAACTAGGAGTAGTACATTTTATAACTGGATCATGTGCTTCTTAATGAGACGGTAGGTTGACATATATTAGCTATTTTTCATATATTATGCAGCAGATTATGATACAATAGTTGTAGATAAACACAACTTGATGAAACTAAGTAAAGTGCAAGAAGTATATGGCCTAGGCTTTGGAAATTGTTGAAACTAAGTATCGTGCAGAGAAAGCACTACTAGAAATTAAGGCTATCCCAACAGTATCAAATATTATAAATTGAAGGCTATCCTCACACATGTAGTTATCCTGACAGTCAAGTACCCTGTCGTCCCAAAAGGTGTCATAATAGGGTGGACCCCTATAATAACAGTAAGAAGTGTCATAATATAGGTGTTAGGAAATGCATCAAATATAACAAATTTTGGTGTGGGTAAAGATCATTTACGTCACATATTTACTTGTTAGAAAAATTAATATAAGCTGGCAATATTCAACGTGAGCAAAATTATTTTTACTAACACTATATGCTATTGATAAACATATTTAAGAATCTATTATTTTGTCATTAAAAGTTTGTATGCAAGCATGAAACAGTGTTATTAAAATACATTTTAGATATTTGCATTCAATCTAAACATCAATAAGCAACACAATAATTAAATCTACAATTGACTTTCAAATAACATTTACTAAAAATTTATTTAATATAAATTCAACTAATATGGCTTGTTCTTCGTGAAGTTACAAAACTATTCACATTCCAAACTAAAATCTTAGCAAACAATTCCGAAAGTCTAGCTATACAAACAAACTAACTGTAGTTGTCTTCTCCATTCCTCAATATAAATTGGCACCTGCACAACAAAAATGATAAAAAAAAAAAAAAATATTAACACAAATTATGAAATCGGCAATAAAAACAAGAGGAAAATCAAGTTAGTATATATTAAGATTGATAACATTGAAACCATGATATTTAAAAAATTAAGTAAAATGTCTTTTAACATTCACCATAAATTCTATCTAATACAATAAACAAATCCTATCAATTTATCTAAAACATAATAAAAAGAATCACTGATGAAAATTAAGGAAAATATAATACCTCACCCATAGAGTATTTATATTTCATAAATTGTGTATTCATCTCAAAGCAATGTTGCAACTCCATAATTCAGAAAATGATAAAGAATAGTTACTCAATTGAGATACAAACCACTAGTGACAACGGTAGACAACATAAGGTGCTATAAAAAATGGAAATTTAACCTTTCTTTGTAGCTGTAAAATAAAGTACCTAAACTTATCCTGACAAATAATCCTGCAGATAAATGTCCCTGAGAAATCTACACAAAATGATTTGCATCAGTTGGAATACAAATGTGTAATAACAAAGATAATAGATCATTTATGATTGGAGATCATGCTGAAGTGGGTAAAAGTCACAAACTTATGTAATCATTCATACTAGTACTGGAAGGGGAACCTTAAATATGATGTTGTGTCCTTGGTAATGTCCTGAATTGAACTCAAGGGGAACCTTAAATATGATGTTGTATCCAAAACCACAGTTACCGATTTAATTAAAAACTTGTTCAATCAAAACTAATTCCAACAGTAGGTATAACATAATACAAGCTTTAAATATTCAAGAAGCAAAGTGAGTTTAACACAATGATGGCTACATCTATCTATGGGGCAGATTGCTCAAGCATGCTCAAGAAATAGAAATCATAGTGTGGCTATTACCATGAAGAGTACCAAAATGTCACCAAATACATACTAAAAATGTTATAAGATTAATATATCATTTATTATTATAGGTACTTCGCTTCAAAGTGTTCTTGTTAGTGAACCTACCTCCTAAATGTTATGATTCCAAGACATCCCAAAAACAATCTGAAATAAAGCATAAAACTATTTCTAATCAGTGAACAACCATTTCTAACAAACCAAGTATTGGAAAAATTACAAAACCTAAATTCAAGAGTAAATAACCACATTCAAACACGTTTGATATATAAAACCTAAGAATAAAACATACAACCAATCGATAATATGATTCTTTTACCTGATTCCCTTTTATCTTCTCACGAAACGAATCCAACTCCAGATTCGTCCTCTGTAACTCTTCCTGTCAAAAGCAAAAAATCAGATCTGAAGTTCCCCAAATAAAAAATAAATAAATTCTAACAAAATCCCAACCATGAGAAAAAAGATTTCGTTGAGAGTCATGGATAATATCCTCACTGGTTATACACGATGGTGGGTCTTCGTAGAAGCTTACCTCAACCATTGGCGTCGCCTCTCAGTGCGTTTCACAGTTGGTGTTTCAAATAGGAATGGTTAAGAATTAATAAAGTACATAAATAAATTAGAAAAAAATTCTAAATGAAAATTAATTTTTCTATCTTTATAATTTTTCATTTTCCTAACAGTATATTATGTTACCAAAAATATTGGAGGGAAAATATTTTTATCTAAATTGAAAATTCTCTTTTATATTTGATTAAGGAGGGATATTTTTCCTCATATCCTCGTGACATTGTTAGGAAATATAGTTATAAAAATCTGATGTCATTTTTCAATTTTAAAAATATAATTATTAATTATATAACATTATACTTTCCTAACACTTGTTATAATATGTTATATATTGTAACATTTTTTAGCGGATGTCAGCATAAGGGTGTCATAATAGACTAAAATTGTAGTAGTGAAGAGAGAGAGAGAGAGATAGATTGGTAGGATGATGAGAGTTTGAGTTGATTTAGAGGTGAGAAATTGAGACGACTCTTGGTGAAGGTGAATAAACATGATGTATAGATATATATAGATGGCAAACCTTTTTACCTTGAAATCTGAGATTTGGTTTAGCTTCTATCTGCATCTATACCACTACTTCACATAACATTATCCGAAAATTACTTATTCTTTCTTTTAATTTTTTGTTTTGAGCTTCAATTTTCAATTATAAGAAATATATCTAGTAAGGTTTCTTGTATAAGAAATATTGTCTGCAAAAAAGAAAATAAAATTCTTGCTTAGTTGTTATTTATTCTTTTATAATGATTAAATTATTAATTGTTATATATTTTAATGTATTTATTCTCTTATAGTAAGATAGTCATGGTTTTTTTTTTAGATTTTACATTAAATCTGAAATAGTTTTATTTTGCATTTGAGTCAAAATCATTTGAATGTGCTTATAATTTTGTTATAAATATGCAATCTTAGGCATCACTCAATCAAAACTCTATTTTTATTTTTTATCAGCTTCTCTGCTAGGTTCATAATGGATAAGTCATGGATGTCAAAGAATAGGTTGAGTGATGAGTATAAGGTTGGAGTAGAGTCTTTCGTGCAGTTCGGCACACAAAATGCACATGACGAGGTCTTAATATCATGCCCATGCACAAGATGTGGAAATCTAAAGAGTAAGAAAAAAGAAGTCATTAGGTTGCATCTTTTAAGTAACGATATAGACTTAACATACCATATATGGATATGGCATGGGGAAAGATCTGCATCAAGTTGCTGAATGCACCATGGAGATGATCAATTTAGAGAACCAATTGATATGATACATGCTGCATATGAAGAAAATGATGATCCAAGTAAGTTCATACAATTACTTGAGGATGCAGAGAAGCCATTATATGATGGATGTACCAAATTCAGCAAGCTATCTGCAATAGTGAAACTCTTCAACCTAAAGGCAAAACATAGTTGGAGTGATAGAAGTTTTACAGATCTTCTCACTATCTTTGGAGAGATGTTACCTAGTCCTAATGAATTGCCTCCAATTATATATGAAGCAAAGAAAAGTTTAGTCTCAATGGGTTTGGAATACGAGAAAATCCATGCATGCCCTAGTGACTGTGTCCTATATCGTAATAAGTATTCAGAATATGGTACTTGTCCAACTGTTGGAATTGTATACATAAAAGCATTATGATTGGTATATTAGGAAACATTATGTTTGATATACTGGTAATCATTAATGACTTGCAATAAACAACTCCGGTCTGAATTAACAATCATACGATGCGAACAAACACATCCAGTTATCTCGTCGATAGGGAGATCATACGGTGTGTAAGAGATCACAGAAGATCGTATAGATCGTTCGACCTAGCGAGATATAAACAGTTATCACAGCTGAGACTGTTTCTGGTTTGGCTGTCGGTTTAGGCTGCGGCACACAAGTCCATAAGTGGTTTATCTTGACTGCTTTGTGTGACCGGTACATCTCAATGTATTGATAGGATCAATAGTGAGATGAACCATTCTACTTGACATATGAATGAGTAAAGATCTCGGTAACTTGGTCGGATCTAAAGTCTATTGAAAGCCGAGGGGCACACATGGGTTGACTGTCACTTTGACTTGCTATGGTGGAGAGTCTTACATGTACTCGTATATCTGCATCTTGGGTGATGGCAGTTTGTGTGGGGTTTCCTCAGGCTGGATTTAGATAACCATATCTGTTTCAGGATGGCGACGTTCCCTGGGAAGCTCACGAGGTTCGTTATGCTAAGTCCTGCAGGCTGAATAATTGATTCAAGCATAAACGATAAGGGTTGAGTTGTACTACTTAGGAATAATAAGAGATTAATTAATTACAGCTAATTGTTATACGCTGAATTAATTAATGAATGTCTGAAACCTTAAATATGGGGATTAACCAAGTCAATGCAACCCGTTCCTAATAACGTGGTAATAAAGGGGTAGGTCAGCATTAATTCTCCGGTGGCATGAATTAATGTTTATTAATTAATTATGTTCTGGGTTGAACATGGAATTAATTAATAGGAGGCCCACTTTATTATTTGCATTTGATCCCTGGTCTGGCCCAACACTGCTCAGAGCCCATTAGGTTTTATTAAACCCTAATAGCCCATTCTCAGATCTATATAAATAGATCAATCTCTCATTTTCCCACATAAGTTTTGTGTTTCAAATCAGAAACCCTAGAGAGATTGTGAGAGAGTGGGCGGCTGTAGATCCGGTAGCGTATCCTCACCAGATTTCCGGATCAAGCAAGGGAACAGATCAGAAGATCAGATCTGTAGGAACACCATCACTTTGATCGATTCCAGATCCAGATTTGCACCATCTTCATTGCCATCAACGATCTAGATCTGTAGATCAGTCCTTGGAGTCTCAGGTATTCCGTCGAATCTACAAATTAAATTAAATAGGAGCATGCATAGGGCATTCACTGTTTGTCATGATATTTATTTTGATATCCATAAATCGAATCCGGAGCTGCCGGCGGGGAACGCTAGGGCTGAAGAAGATGGCGGCGGCGGCTAGGGTTTGTCCTCGAACGTTGCAGCGGCTGAACCCTAGTCAGATTAGGGTTTGGGCGCGGGCTGGGTCGCGGGCCCGGCGGGCTGGCGGCGGCCCGGAAGGCTGAAGCTAGGGTTTTGATCTTTGAAACCCTAATTTGTTGTGTTCAAACCCTAGTGTGATGTGGGTTGGCCCAAGATTAAAATTTAATTATTTTATTAGGCGAGATAACCCTGATTCACAAATTCCTAGCCTAAACTGCAGTATTATTCCAACCAAAGTTGCAGATTTCAAATTAAAGAGTGGGAGCCCAGTTTGAAGATCTGTATTTAATTAAATCATTGTAATAGATAGATTTAATTTTATTTCCCATGTAATTGTATCAAGGGGCCACGAGAAATTTTATTTGTTTATTTAATTAATTTCTCGTATGATGTGATTTATTATGTGCGCACTAGTAAATAATAGGAAAGCATGCTACTGCTTTTATTATTTATTTTAAAGCATGTTGTAAATAATAGGGAAGCATGTTACTGCTTTATTATTTACTGTTCAAAGCATGCTTTATGTGATTTATTTTATGTATTAAATTATGTCTATAAAATCCGAAATTATGTTGGGAAATATGATGAAATTTTAGATGTGACATAATTTATGGATCATAAAATAATCTGTGTGCATAAGAACCTTTTGAAAGAAAAAGACTAAGCAAGATTTTTTTAATTAAAATCAACAAGACCTCCACAATGCGGTCTCTTATTAGAAGTGGACAGTGAAGTGAGTAGACGTCTACATGACCGTAGCCTTGTTTGCTTTATTTGTTCATAAGTTCTAATAGATGAGATTTCTAAATAAAACATTTAAACATGTGAGAAGTGGACAGTGAGGTGAGTAGACGTCTACACGACCTTAGCCTGCTTACTTTATTTGTTCATAAGTTCTCTAGAATTGTTTTAAATGAGATAACAATGGTTGTAAGAGGCATGCGTCATGGGTCTAGTACGTATGACAAATCATCCTTTTAACTTCCGGAGTTAGAATTGTGGTCAAATGCTTAGATGTTGCCTGAGTACTAACTCATGAATGATGTCCCTGCTCAGATAGGTTGAACATGGTCTTAGTTTTATCTCCGATTATTAATTACATTTGCCGGCAAATACCTGGCATGAATTGAAATTAAAGACTGGAACTTCAAAGAGCAGTCTGGTTAGGTGGTCTACAGTAAACGTCTTCAAAAGGAGCTTGCAGTAGATGCACCTAGGCAATTGGGGGAAACAATTGTATTAGTTTATCAAAAGGTTACAATGCATATTTGTTTCAATGTTCTGCATGTATGTACTTACTTTAATCAATTATTGTTTTCAGATATGTCTATGAATAATGTCATAAATATCTTGGCACAAAATCAATTAACTGGTCCGAATTTCCTGGAATGGAAGCGCAACTTGGATTATATCCTAGTTGCAGAGGAACATAAATATGTTCTTAACACTCCGTGTCCAGCTGTCCCTACTGCTGAGTCAACTGATGTGGAGCGGAACCTCTATGACAAGTGGGTCGAGTCTAATAATGTAGTCAAGTGCTACATGATGACCACTATGTCTAAGGTGCTCCAGCAACAACATCAGCACTATGACAAAGCAGCTGATATTATGGATAGTCTCACAGTTACTTATGGGGAATTGGATAGAGCTGTCAGATTTAAACTCATGAGGGAAATCGTGAGTTGTAAAATGACTGATGGTAGCTCAGTGAGGGAGCACGTTGTTTCCATGACTCATCTCATGGATGAACTGACGTTGCATGGAGGAGGTATTGACGGGGAAGCCCAGGTCGATATCATACTCAACTCACTTCCGAAGTCTTTTGAGAACTTTAGGCTGAATGTTGTCATGAGTAAAAAGGAGTACACTCTCAATGAGTTACTTAGTGACCTCATGGCGGCTGAATCAGTCATGCAACCTGAAAAGGCAGTCTTGGTTTCTTCTGGTTGTCGCCCTGCTTCATCGAAAGGTGCAAAAAGGGTGATTGGAAAGAAATTCAAGAAAACAGCCTTTGGAAGCAAAAGTTCTGGGAAAAAGAAGACTGTGACACCGAGGAAGAAGGGCAAGTGTTTCCGTTGTGGCAAAACTGGTCACTGGAAGAAGGATTGTCTGACCAAGCGGGTTGGACAAGGTACGTCATTAGCACTTGTAACGGAAACATGTTTAGCATATGTTTCTACCCATTCGTGGGTAGTGGATACTGGAGCTACTGATCATGTTTGTTACACTTTGCAGGGATTCAGGCCGACAAGGCAGCTGAATGATGACGAGGTGACGACCTCCATGGGTAATGCTGCTCGTGTGTCTGCAGTAGTAGTTGGAGATGTTACATTATGCTTTCAAGACAATGGTTTGATTTTAAGAGATGTTTTGTTTGTGTCGGATTTTCGGCAGAACCTTATTTCTGTTTCCAGTTTAATAAATGATGGATTTTCAGTTATTTTTGATAGTCATGTTACTATCAATGGCAATAACGGTGTTATCTGTCGTGGGATACAGAAAGACTCTCTTTATATCATAACTTGTTTGCATAAATCTTCTGTGAATGCTGCATATGACTCACTTAATCATAAGAAGAGAAAGTTTTCATCCTGATGAGGATCTTACATATCTATGGAATCTGAGACTAGGTCACATCAATCTAAAGAGGATCAAGAGACTCGTGGATGATGGAACGTTGGATTCAATCTAGGTAGTTCCACATCGAGTTTGTGAATCTTGTATAGAGGGAAAGATGACGACCAGGCCTTTCAAGGCAAGTCAGTCTCGAGCAAGTGATGTGTTGGAACTGATCCACTCTGATTTATGTGGACCTATGTCCACGCAAGCTCATGGAGGATTTAAGTATTTCGTCACTTTTATTGACGATTAATCGATATACGGGTATGTTTACTTACTTCACTATAAGTCTGAATGCTTTGAGAAATTCAAGGAATTCAAGGCGAAAGTAGAGAAGAAGTTAAACAAGACCATTAAGTCATTACGATCTGATCGTGGTGGTGAGTATCTCAGTGACGAGTTCTTGCAGTTTTTATCAGAGCATGGGATTACATCCCAATGGACCGCACCAGGCACTCCTCGGCAGAATGGTGTGGCGGAAAGAAGAAATAGGACTCTTCTTGAAATGGTTAGATCAATGATGAGTTATGCGAACTTGCCTATTTCGTTTTGGGGCCACGAGTTACTAACAGCGGCGTACCTGCTGAACCTGGTACCTTCTAAGTCAGTTCCTAAAATACCCTCAGAACTCTGGCATAGGCGAAAGCCCAGTGTGTCAAAGATAAGAGTGTGGGGTTGTCCGGCATATGTTTTGTCGAAGGAACCTGATAAGTTAGAAGGTAGGTCCAAGCTAATGCTGTTTGTGGGATACCCCAGACAAACGAAGGGTGGTTATTTCTACTGTCCTGAGGATCAGAAGATCGTTGTTAGCACCAACGCAATTCTTAGAGGACGAGTTTGTGAAAAAACACAAATCCAAAAGTGATATCATTCTCCAAGAAGTTGGAGATGATGATGCGCTTTCATTGGGAAAACCCCGTGGCAGATTGAGTGTACCTCTCGAAGGTATGGAACCAATTGCACGGTCGCCAGTGCAAGGATTTGATCCACAAGTAACTGCACCAACTGCTGACGCAGTACGAGTGCTCCGTCGTAGTGGGACCCGAGCAGTATATGTTCGTGGGAGAGTCTTCGGACTTGATCCCGGAAGACGGACTAGATGATACCGACCCATGGACATACGATGAAGTATTAAATAACAAAGATGCTAAAAAATGGCATAAAGCCATGGATTCAGAAATTGAATCAATTACCTCTATGGATGTATACCAGAAGTCTGCGCTACCAGATGGCTTTCGGGCCATAGGTTGCAAATGGGTATACAAACGGAAGAAAGGTTCGAAAGGAGAGATAACGGCTTTTAAAGACAGGTTGGTGGCGAAGGGTTATAGTCAAAAGAAGGGCATTGACTATGACGAGACCTTCTCACCGGTAGCCATGCTCAAATCCATTCGAATTCTTCTATCCATAGCAGCACATATGGACCTAGAAATCTGGCAGATGGATGTCAAAACCGCGTTCTTAAACTGGTGCCTTGAGGAAGGTCGTGACATCTATATGCAGCAGCCAGAGGGTTATGTGAAGGATGGTGAAGAGCATCTTGTCTGGAAGCTAAAGAAGTCCTTGTATGGACTTAAACAAGCTTCACGGTCATGGAACAAACATTTCGATGATGTGATTAAATCCTATGGATTTTCACAATGCGAAACCGAAAGTTGTGTGTACAGATTATACGTCAGCGGAAGCGTGGTATTCTTTGCACTTTATGTAGATGACATTCTTCTATTCGGCAACGATGTGAAGGTGTTGTCAGACATAAAGAGATGGTTATCCGAACAGTTTTAAATGAAGGACCTATGAGACGCTGGATACATCCTTGGGATTAAAGTTTTGCGTGATCGCAAGAAGAGGATGTTAAGCTTGTCTCAGGCCGCTTATATTGATACTGTAATTGCTCGTTTTAGCATGCAAAATGCCAAGAAAGGGTTGCTACCTTTCAGACATGGTGTTCCTCTGTCTAAGGCACAATGCCCTGCAACAGAAGAGGAGAAGGATGAGATGGCTAAAGTACCATATGCTTCGGCAGTGGGAAGTCTCATGTATGCGATGCTATGTACGAGGCCAGATATCTGCTACACCGTGGGCATGGTGGCCAGATATCAGTCTAACCCTGAACAGGCGCACTGGACTGCTGTCAAACATATTCTCAAGTATCTGAAAAGAACTCGAGACTATTCTCTTGTTTATCAGTGTGAGAGTTTGTGCCCCGTGGGTTATACGGATTCGGATTTCCAGGCGGATCAGGATGAGAATAGATCGACCTCGGGCTATGTGTTCACCTTGGGAGGTGGAGCTGTATCATGGAGGAGTGCGAAATAGAAATGTATCGCAGACTCCACCATGGAAGCTGAGTATGTGGCAGCTTCAGAAGCTTCTAAAGAAGCAGTATGGCTCCGGAACTACCTCCAAGAGTTAGATATTGTTCCGAGTTTGCCCAAGACCATCACGATATATTGCGATAATGCTGGTGCAGTAGCAAACTCTAAGGAACCAAGAACTCACAAGGCGTCAAAGCACATAGAGAGAAAGTACCACATCATACGAGAAATCGTAGCGAGGGGCGATGTGCAAATAGAGAAGATTGACACGAAGGATAATCTAGCGGATCCATTTACAAAGGGCTTACCACAGAAGGCATACGAGGGTCACGTTCGTAGCCTAGGATTGAGGTAGATGCCGGCCACCTGGTGACCAAATGTAACAGCTAGATTAGAATAGACACATGTTATACTCTGGAAAGTAATGGTATAATGCTTTGAGTATAAGTGGGAGATTGTTGGAATTGTATACATAAAAGCATTATGATTGGTATATTAGGAAACGTTATGTTTGATATACTGGTAATCATTATTGACTTGCAATAAACAACTCCTATATGAATTAACAATCATACGATGCGAACAAACACATCCAGTTATCTCGTCGATAGGGAGATCATAAGGTGTGTAAGAGATCACAGAAGATCGTATAGATCGTTCGACCTAGCAAGATATAAACAGTTATCACAGCTAAGACAGTTTCTGGTTTGGCTGTCGGTTTAGGCTGCGACACACAAGTCCATAAGTGGTTTATCTTGACTGCTTCGTGTGACCGGTACATCTCAATGTATTGATATGATCAACAGTGAGATGAACCATTCTACTTGACATATGAATGAGTAAAGATCTCGGTAACTTGGTCGGATCTAAAGTCTATTGAAAGCTAAGGGGCACACATGGGTTGACTGTCACTTTGACTTGCTATGGTGGAGAGTCTAACATGTACTCGTATATCTGCATCTTGGGTGATGGCAGTTTGTGTGGGGTTTCCTCAGGCTGGATTTAGATAACCATATCCGTTTCAGGATGGTGACATTCCCTGGGAAACTCACGAGGTTTGTTATGCTAAGTCCTGCAGGCTGAATCATTGATTCAAGCATAAGCGATAAGGGTTGAGTTGTACTACTCAGGAATAATAAGAGATTAATTAATTACAGCTAATTGTCATACGCTGAATTAATTAATGAATGTCTGAAACCTTAAATATGGGGATTAACCAAGTCAATGCAACCCGTTCCTAATAACGTGGTAATAAAGGAGGAGGTCATCATTAATTCTCTGGTGGCATGAATTAATGTTTATTAATTAATTATGTTCTCGGTTGAACATGGAATTAATTAATAGGAGGCCCACTTTATTATTTGCATTTGATCCCTGGTCTGGCCCAACACTGCTCAGAGCCCATTAGGGTTTATTAAACCCTAATAGCCTATTCTCAGATCTATATAAATAGATCAATCTCTCATTTTCCCACATAAGTTTTGTGTTTCAAATCAGAAACCTTAGAGAGATTGTGAGAGAGTGGGCGGCTGTAGATCCGGTAGCGTATCCTCACCAGATTTCCGGATCGAGCAAGGAAACAGATCAGAAGATTAGATCTGTAGGAACACCATCACTTTGATCATTTCCAGATCCAGATCTGCACCATCTTCATTGCCGTCATCGATCTAGATCTGTAGATCAGTCCTTGGAGTCTCAGGTATTCCGTCGAATCTACGAATTAAATTAAATAGGAGCATGCATAGGGCATTCACTGTTTGTCATGATATTTATTTTGATATCCATAAATCGAATCCGGAGTTTTAATAAATGGCGATTCATGTCGCCTATTGTAGACTCAGTTCCTACACCAACGTGTGGTGCCTCGAGATGGAAAGAATGCAATAATACTTCCATGAAAAACTCAATTCCTGCAATGGTTTTATGGTACTACTTTCCACCCATTCCAAGGTTCCAACGAATGTTTCATAACTAGGATGTTTCGAAGGACTTAACTTGGCATCCAGACCAGAGGGTTAAGGACGGTCATCTACGTCATCCAGCAGATTCTCCCAATTGGAAAGTTGTTGACCATAGATGGCCAGAATTTCATGGTGAACCTAGACATCTTAGATTAGCATTGTCAGCTGGTGGAATAAATCCTCATAGTCTGATGAGCTCCAAGTACAGTTGTTGGCCAGTCTTACTGGTTATTTACAATCTTCCACCGTGGTTTTGCTTTAAGAGAAAATTCATCATGCTTACTTTATTGATTTCGGGTCCTAGGCAGCCGGACAATGACATTGATGTGTACTTGGCACCTTTAATTGATGACTTGAAACATTTATGGAAAGTTGGAGTTCCAACGTATGATGCTTTTTGTGATGAACGATTCTTACTTAAAGCTGTATTGTTATGCACAATAAACGACTTTCCAGCTTATGGTAATTTGTCAGGGTGCAAGGTTAAAGGATACCATGCATGTCCTATTTGTGGTGAAGACACTTCTGCAACTAGGTAGAAACACAGTCGGAAAATGTCATACACCGGTCATAGAAGGTTTCTTGATAAAAAACATCCTTACAGAAGGTAGAAGAAGGTATTTGATGGGACACAAGAATTCAGAACTGCACCAAAACCTATGAGTGGGAGCAAAATTTTACAAAGTGTTGCTAATATACAATGCAATTGGGGGAAAATGAACAAAGCTAATAAAGATGATGATAAAAGAATTTGGAAGAAAAAGTCAATATTCTTTGAACTCAAATATTGGGAGCATCTACAAGTGAGACACTGTCTAGATGTGATGCATATTGAAAAGAATATATGTGAAAGTCTACTCGGTACCTTACTTGACATCCCACATAAAACGAATGATGATTTAACCTCGAGGCAAGACTTGGTACATATGAATATCAGAACTAAGTTAGCTCCAGTCGAGGGTGAAAAGAGAACTTATTTGCCACCGGCGTGTTATACACTTAGTAGGGCTGGAAAAAAAAGGTTTGTGAATTTAGTCTTTTCAATTGAATCGAATTAAAGGTATATCTAGCTAAATACCTTTGGATGTTGGTGGATTGAAACATTGAATCGTTTGATTGAGTATGAATTGTATGTTTACCTCCATTCTAATGTTTGTGTATCTAATTTTCATCTACTCTTATCGTGCCGGTGCAAAGGGAGATAGGAAGAATTGTGTAGGTTGATAATCTCTGAATGGATTAAACGTTATTTGCATCTTTCAAATCAATTGCTTTGATTTAATGTGGATTTCTACCAATGTCCTCTATTCCTAATTGTTGAATTTCGTTACCTTGTGGATGATTCTTTCATTGCAAAAGTGTGGAATAGAGAGAATGTTAATGATGAATGTTCAAATGATTCATGTCTCGATTTTAGCTTAGACTAGATAGTTGATTTACTTACAATTGCTTTGAATAGATACAAAACTCAACGATTGTTTGTTGCCTAGCTATTAGACTTTGCAATAGTATCCTGATACTCTAGTGGGCGAAGGAAGAAGTATTCGGATTGATATTTTTTTATTTTATTCTTGCATTGCATTAGAATTCTATCGAGTTTTTAGTGTGATCAAGTTTTGGCGCCGTTGCCAGGGACTTTATTAAGTAGGCTACTAGATATTGGAGGAAGTGTGAAGCTTTTTGGCTAGGTGTTTGTGTCTTTGCTTAATTGGTTAATTTCTTTGTTAAATATTGTTTGTTGTTAGTTGGTGATTGGAGCTTTTGAATTCTTGTAGGTGGTGTATATTCACAAGATCCAAAGCTCGGCTACTTGAGGAAGCCAAAATGGAGAATCAAAGAGGAGTTTACACGGACAGATTGGATAATTTACAAAGGCAAATGGAGGAAATGAACACCAAAATGCTAGAGAGACAAAGGCCACGAAGGACAGTCCGAAGTGTGTATGAAAAGATTTGGAAAGATGATTACCAATGGTCGGGAAACGAAGGAGTGTACCAAATGGTGAAATCCGTAAAAGAGACTAGTAAAGATGATTGGTTGAGAAGTCAATTGGATTTAATGCAAGAACAACTTAGGTTGTTAAGGAGTTCAAGTAGAAAGAGTGAGGTGGTCAAGAAAAAAACATGCGAAGAGAATGATGAGATACTTGAGGAGACTCCGATGTAAGAATCAATCATCGTGAATCAATGGAGTAAAGTAAATCAAGAAGAGAAACAATCGCATGAAGTGTTACCTCAAGAAGTTAAAGAGGATGAAGGCACCAAGAAGGAGATGTTAGGATTGTATACTAAAAGCATTTATGATTAAGTGTGTTTGCTTGATACACTGGTCTTCATAAATGTGTTACATAAACATAGTCGCTATCTGATGTAACAAACATACGATACGAACTATAATATCCTATTCTCTCGCTTACAGGGATGATCATATGGTGTGTAGGAGATCACAGAGGATCATATGAATCGTTTGACCTAGCGAGATATAAACAATATCATGGCTGAGACAGTCCCTGGATAGGCTGTTGGTTTAGGCTGCGACACATCAGTTTATAAGTGAGCTTATCCTAGCTACTTGATGTGTCGTTACATCTTTATGTATTAATGGGATCAACAGTGAGATGTGTCATTCTAATTGACATATGAATGAGCCAGATCTCTAGATACTTGTTATGATCTTAAACCTAATGAAAGGCTAAGGGGCGTACATAAGTTGACCACACTTTGACTTGCTAGGGTGGCGAGTCTTTCATGTACTCTTATACCTGCATCTTGGGTGTGGCGGTTTGTGTGTGGCTTACTTAGGCCGGACATGTGGGTAATCATATCCGCTTTAGAATGGGGACATTCCCCGAGGAGCTCACAAGCTTCATTATGCTAAACCCTGCAGGTTGAATTATTTAATTCAGGCATAAGTGAAAAAGAGTGAGTGTACTACTCAGGAAATTAGATATTAATTAATTATGGCTAATTGTCATAAGCCAAATTAATTAATGAATGTCTGGAACCTTAAATATGTGGGTCATTCAAGTTTAATGCAACCCGTTCCAAATTACGTGGTAATAAAGGGGTGAGTCAGCATTGTACCGTGGGGAAGGTTAAAATAATGTTTTATTAATTATTTACGTTCTGGGTTGGACATGAAATTAATTAATAAAGAGGGCCCACTTTATTATCTGCATTTTGTCCCTTGTCTGGCCCACAATCTGCTCAGAGCCCATTAGGGTTAGGGTTTTGTAAACCCTAGCACTATATAAGTTTCCCTCTCGACCGATCAAATTAAGTTTACACAACTTTGAGAGAAAAGAGAGGGAGGGGCGACGACTATCAGTTGGGAGGAATTTATAGATTTCTCCGGATCTTTGATTCAACTCAGTAGCATATCCTCACCAAATTTCCGAGGAGCAAGGGAACATATCAGAAGATCAGATCTGTTGGAACAAGATAGCTTGGATCGATCCCACATCCAGATCTACTTCTCCATTGTCTCCATCATTGATCTAGATATGTAGATCAGTCGCTGGAGTTCAGGCATTCCACAGATCCATCCCTCTGCAATTAATTTTGTAGAAGCATGCTTTGGTTTGCCTGATATATTTGATTAAAATTTATTTTCGATATCCTAAGAACGATCTTTGGCAAGTTAATTAAAGTGACAACTCACGTTGTATATTGTAGACTCAAATCCTACAATTGGTATTAGAGCCAGGTTCTAGTTCTTAGGCTCTATCCTGGATAAATTGAAATTAAATAAATATGTATGTTCAAGGATTGATTTAAATTGTTGTGGATGTTTTTTTTCTCGTGGCCTTCTCATTTTTGGATCTGTTTTTTCACCATGAGAAAATCCGTGGTTAGATTTAATAGGAAAAATCATGTAATAGATTTAGATCTATTTTTGTATATTCTATTTTTTTAAATCTGTAGAAATCTGAGATCCGGAGAAACGAAGAGACGAAGAATAACAGTTCAAATCCGGCAACAGTTTAGATTCAGCCCAGCAGCACGGCGGCGCCGGCGCGGCGGAACCCTAGTTCCGCTGCCTGGCTGGGTTGCGCCCAAATTTGTAGTTGTTGTCTGCGTGCTTCCGGCGATGTTCTCACACCAGCGAACAAGTGGCCGTGCACACAGGCATGTGGTGGTGGTCGTGCTGCGGGCGGTGGCGTGGCTCGTTAACCAGGGCCAGCGGTGGTCGCGGGCGGAAGCAGCGCCGCGCGCGTCTGCGCGCGGCGGTTATCAAGTAGCAAGTCTGCGAGTTTGCTACCTCGCGTGATGCCCGACAGCACCATGCCCTTGCGGCTTCTCCGACAATGGATGTGGACGGCCAGGCTACGCGTGACGACGAGGACGACGATGATGGTGGTTGCGCGAAGAGGACGCGTTTGCTGCTTCTGCACAAAGCTCGCCAGCGATGTTGTTTGCGACTGTTGTGACCGGCGACGGTGACTGGAGGTGGCTGGGTTTGCACAAACCCTAGGGTTTGCTGCCCGGGCTGTAGCTCGGCCTTGTTGGCCCGGAGGCGGCCCGTTGTTCTGAAAAATTAGGGTTTGGCTGCTGTTTGGGCCAGAAACCCTAATTTGAACCCCAAATGCTAATTTCCCAATCCGATTCAGATTTCAAGTCTAACGAAGGCCCAGTTTGAAGATCTGTATCAGAAATTAAATCTTGTAATAGTTAGATTTAATTTACTTCCATGTAATCGCATCTGAGGGGCCACGAGAATTTGTTTGTTTATTTTTTTATTCTCGTACTGATGTGATTTATTATGTGCGCACTAGTAAATAATTGGAAAGCATGCTTACTTGCTTTATTTATTTACTGTTTTAGTATGTTAAAATTATTTAATTATTGAGCATGCTTTATGTGATTTATTTTATGTTTTAAATTGTGTCTATAAATTCCGGAATCATATTAATTTATGATGGACTTTTAGATGTGACATAATTTATGAGACATAAAATAATGTATGCGCATGAAACCTTTAGAATTTAAAAATACTAAGCTGGATTTTGGTTATCTTTTAAACTAAAATCATTAGACCTCCACAAATACGGCCTCTCATTGGAAGTAAGGCATTTCGAAACGTAAACGTCTGCTGAAGCAGCTTGCGTTAGAAATAAATTACAAGTTCTAATGAGATGAGGTTTCTAAATAAAACATTTAGTTTAAGATGAGAAGTGGGAGCCTCTAAGCAAACGTCTGCTGAAGCGGCTTGCATTGAGAAAACTTTCACTGGTCTTTAAGATTAATCTAAATGAGATAACGAAGGGTGTAAAGGGCATGTGGCATAGGTCGAGTACGTATGCCAGATTGCCTTTTAACATCCGAAGTTCGGATTGTGGTTAATTGGCTTAGGTGTTGCCTGGAGTATAACTCATGAATGATGTCCCTGCTCCGGATAGGTGAACATGGTCTAAAGATCTCCAATATTAATTTCTTTTGCCGGCGGATACCTGGCATGGAGAGAAATTAAAGGACCTATTTTGGTCTGGTTCAGCGTTTGCCGTAAACGTCTGCTGAAGCAGCTTGCGGTAGATTAGCTTGGGCAATTGGAGGAAGCAAATTGCATTATTTTATCTAAAGGTTCTATGCATATTTGTTTCAATCATTCGTAGTATATGTTTACTTTAATCCGCTTACTTGTTTTTAAGATATGTCTATGAATAATGTCATTAACATACTCGCACAAAATCCTCTCAATGGTCCAAATTTCCTTGAATGGAAGCGTAATTTGGATTATATCCTTATTGCGGAAGGACACAAGTTCGTCCTTTCTGAACCGTGTCCGCAAGTCCCTGTTGCTAACTCTACTACTGAGCAGCGACAACCTTATGATAAGTGGATCAAGTCTAATAATGTAGTTAAATGCTACATGATGACCACTATGAATAAGGTACTGCAGTTGCAGCATGAGCATTATGATAAGGCCTGTGATATTATGGATAGACTCACAGCGATTTATAGGGAGACGGACATAACTGTCAGATTCAATCTCATGAGGGATATTGTGAGTAAGAAAATGTCTGAGGGCAGTTCAATGAGAGAGCACGTGGTTGCCATGACTCACCTCATGGATGAACTAACGTTGCATGGTGGTGGTATTAACGGGGAAGCCAGGTCGATATCATACTAAACTCTCTTCCCAAGTCTTTTGAAAACTTTAGGTTGAATGCTTTGATGAACAAGGAGTATAATCTTAATGAGTTGCTCAGTGACTTGATGGCAGCACAGTCCCTGATGAAACCCGATAAAGCAGTTTTGGTTTCTACCGGTAGTCACCCTGGTGCTCCTAAACGAGCAAAATCTAAAGGAATGACTAGGAATAAAACCAATAAAATGCCTGGTGGGAACAATGGAGCCTTTGCTCAAAAGAAAAAATCTGGGAAGGTTAAAAGAAAGGGCAAGTGTTACCGCTGTGGCAAACTAGGACACTGGAAAGCAAATTTTCCAGGTGCTAACACCAATGGACAAGGTACGTTATGTTTAGTATCAGTTTTATACTCTTATGAGAGTAGTAGTTACTGTAAGCACTAATCGTGTTTTTGCTGCGTCATGCAGGAAATCAAGCTGGTGATAATGCTTAAAGATGACGGGATTACCAACTCAAAGAAAGCTGCTAGAGATGATGCTCAAGCTAAAGGAGTTTTTTGCTTTGGGTTTATAATAAGCATTGTTTCTTTCAGTTTTTGAAGAGATATCTAGTTTTGATTTGAAGAACTATTTCCATTTATACTTTATGGATTATCAGTTATTTAGATAGAGTTTTTCTCTATCATAATAAATAACAGTGTTTTCTACTATTAAATGGATGTTTATCTCTTCATTACTTGTTTATATAAACCATCAGTGTTCTATGACATATTATAGAATCTTTCTTGAGATAAGGTTACATTGGTCTTAGTAGTTTTAAGTAATTCATGGAATTATGGATTTTATCCAGGTATTCCTAAGAATGGTACTTATGAAAACTACTCAGATGTATAAGATGATAACCAGATCTTTTAATACGCGATTGTATCTCTAGAAGTAATTTCATATTTTCTCTGTGTTTAGTCTACTTCTGCAGTTGCCTTAAATAGGCATTGATACTGTAATTACTTAAGATATGGATATGTTTATCTAATTCACTACAAGTTTTAGTCTCTTGCTTTAATCAAGAGCGTTTAAGACTAAAGGTAGAGAAAAAGTTAAACCAGACCGTAAATACATTATGATCTCTTCATAATGGTGTGTATCTCAAGTATTGTATTTTACAGTATGTAACAGAGCAAAGGGATTGTATCCCGGTTGACTACGTCTGTTATCCTTTGAAAAAGGGGATGGTGTAGGAAGAACGAAACAAATAAGATTCTTTAAAATTAATAAGCTATGCCAGCTTTGCCATTTTTTGTTTTGGCAAGTGCGACAAAAGTAGTAATGTTGTACTAATTCCTTAATGCACAACGAAGCTATTAAGACAATCGATGCAGTTTAATGACGTCAAGTCATGGATTCAGAAATGAATCAGTAAAAAGTTATGGTTGTATATCAGGATCAATGTTACTAAATAGCTTTCCAGCTATAGATGTTTGATTAATATACAAGTAAAGAATTGTCCGAATGGTAACCTAGTATATTTCAAAAGTCTAGGTTTTTGAGCAAGGTATGTTTCATAACAAGACATTCTCACTGGTTGCAACTGTTAAATCCATTCGAATTATTTTATCCATAACAGCACGTATGAACCTAAGTATCTGGAAGGTAGATGACATCATCCGTGTCTTCACAAACGGGTACCTTAATAAAAGGTGATAACATCTATATGCAACAACCAGATAAGTTATGTGCAGTAAGATGAGCAGCATCTTGTCTAGAAGCCAAGGAAGTTCAAGAATGAACCTAAGGGAGCTTCTAGGTCATGAAACATACATTTTGATATTTCATATTGAGAACGAGAGTTTCATGTACCAGTTATGTGTCAGCGGAAGCGTGGTTTTCCTTGCACATTATGTAGATGGTGTTTTCACATTCGGAAATGGTGTGGAGATATTGTCAGGCATAAAGAGATGGTTATCCAAACAGTTTCAAAAGTAGGACATATGAGATATTGGAATATCTTTTGGATTAAAGTCTTATGTTATCACAAGAAAAGGATGTTCAGGTATCTTAAGTCGCGTAAATTGATTCTGTGGTGACTCGTTTCATGCCAAGAAAGGATTGTTGTCTTTCTATATGGTAATGAACGAAGTCAGATATCTGTGATCCTGTAAGCATGGTAAACAGATATCAATTTGACTCTGCACAAACACATTGATTTATAAATGTGCCCTGTGGGTTGAATGGCATCAGATATCCAGGAGGATCATAAGGAAGGAAATAGACCTCTAACTATGTGTTGGCCTTGGAGGAGGAGTTATAGGAATCTAACACAGAAGTGTGTTGTAAATTATGGTATGAAGACTGAGTGTGTAACAGCGTCATTAGCTTCGCAAGAAGCAGTATAACTCTGTTATTGTCCTCTAGAGGTGTGTGTTCCGAGTTTGTCTAATAGACTCACAAGGTAATGTGATCATGCTGGTGCAATGATAAGCTCAAGGGAACCCAAGACTCACAAGGTGGTGAAACACATAGAATATGTAGTACCAAATCATACGAGAAATCGTGATAAGAGGCGATGTGTATAAAGTGGGAGCGATTGACATGAAGGTCTAGCAGATTTATTTACATGGTGCCTACTTCATAAGACTTATGAGGGTCACGCTCATAATCTGGATCTGAAGGTAGAATCGATCGCAAGATGATAATCCTGCAAATAAGCTAGGTCTGACATAGACACACTTAATACTCTGATAAAGCAATGGTATTATTCTTTGAGTATAAGTGGGAGATTGTTGGGATTTTATACTAAAAGCATTTATGATTAAGTGTGTTTGCTTGATACATTGGTCTTCATAAATGTGTTACATCAACATAGTCGCTATCTGATATAACAAACATACGACAAGAACTATAATATCCTATTATCTTGCTTATGGGGATGATCTTATGGTGTGTAGGAGATCACAGAGGTTAATATGAATCGTTTGACCTAGCGAGATATGAACAGTATCACGGCTGAGACAGTTCCTGGATAGGCTATCGGTATAGGCTGCGACGCATCAGTTTATAATTGAGCTAATCCTAGCTACTTGATGTTTCGGTCTACTTTATGTATTGATGGGATCAATAGTGAGATGTGCCATTCTAATTGACATATGAATGAGCCAGATCTCTAGATACTTGTTATGATCTTAAACCTAAAGAAAGGCTAAGGGGCATACATAAGTTGACTACACTTTGACTTGCTAAGGTGGCGAGTCTTTCATGTACTCTTATACCTGCATCTTGGGTGTGGCGGTTTGTGTGTGGCTTACTTAGACCGGACATGTAGGTAATCATATCCGCTTTAGGATGGGGACATTCCCTGAGGAGCTCACAAGGTTCATTATGCTAAACCCTGCAGGTTGAATTATTTAATTCAGACATAAGTAAAAAAGAGTGAGTGGTACTACTCAGGAAATAAGAGATTAATAAATTATGGCTAATTGTCATAAGGAAAATTAATTAATGAATGTCTGGAACCTTAAATATGTGGAACATTCAAGTTTAATGCAACCCGTGCCAAATTACGTGATAATAAAGGGGTGAGTCAACATTGTTACCGTGGTGAAGGTTAAAACAATGTTTTATTAATTAATTATGTTCTCGGTTGGACATGGAATTAATTAATAAAGAGAGCCCACTTTATTATTTGCATTTGGTTCCTGGTTTAGCCCACAATCTGCTCAGAGCCCATTAGGGTTAGGGTTTTGTAAACCCTAGCACTATATAAGCTTCCCTCTCTACAGATCAAATTAAGTTTACACAACTTTGAGAGAAAAGAGAGAGAGGGGCGACGACCATCAATTGGGAGGAATTGATAGATTTCTCTGGATTTTTGATTCAACTCGGTAGCGTATCCTCACCAAATTTCCGAGGAGCAAGGGAACAGATCAGAAGATCAGATCTGTTGGAACAAGATAGCTTGGATTGATCCCACATCCAGATCTACTTCTCCATTGTCTCCGTCCTTGATCTAGATCTGCAGATCAGTCGCTGGAGTTCATGTATTCCGTAGATCCATCCCTCTGCAATTAATTTTGTAGAAGCATGCTTCGGTTTGCCTGATTTATTTGATTAAAATTTATTTTCGATATCCTAAGAACGATCCTTGACAAGTTAATTAAAGTGACAACTCACGTTTTCTATTGTAGACTCAAATCCTATAGGAGATGCTAGTCATTGAAAATGAAAAGAACGGTGCTAAAGGGATACCTTCACTTAAGAAAATGAAAAAAATTTCGGCCCTGGTACAAACTTACAAAGAGAATAATGAGGAGGAAACTATGTTGGAAGGTTCATGTGGCGATATGGTGCTTACCTTTCCTTCACGATTGGTAGACAAGATTGAAAAAGGAGGTGATAAGGAGTCAATGATAAATCCAAACGAGGAACATGTTGGGTCTTTTGTAATTTGGATTCGTTTGGATGATGACTTTGATATAGAACCAAAGAAGGAAGCACCACCTTTGTCATTCGAGTTTGTCAAGACATTCAATCCTCCTTGGAAGGATGAGAGGGGTGCAAGGAAGATCTCCATTGATAAGTTGCTTCTGAGTAAATGCCGAACAAGGGAGAAAGGTATTAAAAATCTACAAGATTTTTGATAATGGATGACTTGCTAAGGTCGTCTAGCTACCAACGTAAACAGAAGCGCTTGTTGGGAGGCAACCCAACCATTTTTCTTTCTTTTGTTTTAATTCTTGCCTAGGTAATATTTTTATGTTTCTTGTTGGTATGTAGATTACTGGGTTGATATGTGCTAGGGAAACATTTGGAGCACGAGGAGTGATTGACTACCGTTGGCTATTTTATAAACTTAGTCTCACTTGACTAAGTTTAAGGGGTTGTGTGTGTTGCCGGTGCTTCGGTTTACTCTTCTCTCTCTCCTACTCCTCTATCCTTAGTATTTAGTTTAATTTGTTGTATATTATAGTTTCCCTCTTGAGATTCGATTTGGTTGTATTAATATTGGTATTCTACTTTGGATTTGGATTTGGATTTGGATTTGGATGAATGTCTTATGGTTTTATCTTTGGAATGAATATAGATGCATATTTTCTAAATTTTGTTGATGTCAGATTGTGGATTCATTGGTGGTGCTAGTGGAGCATTGTTTGATGTTTGTAGATGTTGGATTGTGGATTGTTGGTGGAAAGAGGTTTTGAATGACATGATCATAGTCTTAATGCTTATATTTTGTGAGGTGTTTTGATTAAACTTCGGTAGGTTGGTGGAAATGGGATTATGTTGTTATGAATTATGCTTAAATTGGTGGTATTTGTATTTGTGTTTAGTAGGTATCATAAGGCAAATGGAGAAGCGGTTGGATCGTGTATGCCGATGGGTAGCGTATTCTATCATTTCTTTGCCATTTAGTTTTAATTGCATTATTAGTTGTTAAGAGGTTGTTGGTGTGTGTTATGTTATTATGTGTGTGTGATGAACCTAAACTTGGCTTGAGATTTATTCATGATTAGCTTGCGAAGTTTAAAGTTTACCTTTACCTATGGTAGTGCGGATTCTTTGACATCGAAGCATTCATAGGTTTAACTTTTGAATTGCAGAGTTTTGTGTGTGGTTAATGTTTTAGACTTAACAAAAAGCCATGAGAATTGAGCCTTGACATTGTCATATTGTTTCGGTTGTGAGAGTCGAGTTTGAAAGTGAGAAATCTTGAACTTGTATTTGTTCTCGATCTATTAGCATGAGCATGTAACTAGAAAATAGTATTAGGCCATCGATTCCAAGTCCTACCTTGCACATCGGGAGTATAAGGTGTTATTTTATCATTATTTGCCCTTCTTACCTTTGTTTCCCATGATTGAGCTTTATTGGAGAATATTCTTTGATATGATTAGAACAAAGTATGGGGGATTGAGAGTTTGAAGGTGAATACTGTGATTGTAAGCTTGGGTTAGGAATTGTTTCGTTCTTTTGGCTGAATGTTGGTTGAATTGAATCCCAATTGATAAGGCGCAAATTTGGAAGTGTGATATGTTGGATTGAGATGTTGGAAAGGAAGGTGCAAATCTTGAGAAAGATGAGAACCTACAAAAAAATTATTGTTGTTGCGGTGAAAGGAAAATAAAAGAAAGAAAAAAAGAAAGAAAGAAAATAATAAGAAAAAATTGAGAAAAGAGAAGAAAAGAAAAGAAGAAAAGAAAAGGAAAAAAATGGAAGGAACGAATGATGAAGAAATAGGCCTCGGGATTAGTGGTTGAAAGCCGGTAATTTGGGGGTTCTTGGGGAATTGAGGAGTTTAGTTACTTTGGCCCAAAACCACCTACCCTTTTAGTTAACCACGTTATAACCTAAACAAAGACCTTTTTTATTCTAGGAGCTAACTCATTGTAATATAGTAGTAAGAACGGATGCAAGCATATGGAAATCGAGCCTAAAAATCTCGTGCTTGTGTGAATTGTCCATAAACACGTGAGGGAGTGCATTTCATTGCTTCAATCCAATTTGTTGAGTGGATTGAGTCTTTAGCATTAACCGAGTCACAAAGTTAAGTGATAATCTCGTTTGACTCGGGCATGCTAAGATGGATAAGATGAGCTATGAGGTATTGCACAAGGTAGAATGATTGCTTTATTTTGTTTTGATTGAGGAAAATCAAAGGTTCAAGTTTGGGGTATTATAATATGTGTGTAAAATGACCTATTATTCGATGTGTGTGCATGCTTGTTTGTGTCCATTTTACACTCATATCATATGTTTTTCGTATGTTTTTGTTGTTTTTTCGTGTTTGGTGTTGTTTGTGACCTGTAGGATCGCAATTGAGCATAATTCACCATTTTTGGCTAAGTATTGGTGGCAAATCGATCGATCTGGGTTTCTAGTGTTACATGGGGTGTTACAGTATCCCACGATTATCGGGCGAGATAGCCAAATTAGATATGGCTTCTACATGTAAAAATAAGTCCATGGGAGGACACAAAAAAGATCATCTATCGCATACTTTGTATTTGCTCGAATAATAATATTTTGTTTCATATTGTTCCCGCATAATTTCTTTAAGCCTTTGTTCGATATAATCTTACCCATAATAATTTGACTCCCACTGTTCGGCCTAATAGAAGCTCGATGGCAAAAACATTGGTAACTATCCAGAATCAGCTCAAGATCGAGAATTATACCAATGCTTCAAGGACCACATGCAGGAAATTGCCAAGGACCATAAGAGAGAGATTGAGGCACTTTGCAACGAGCTAAAAATAGCCCAAAGCTCCAAAAACTCAAGGGCCGGTCCCTACAGAGACGTCGATCCTGGAATTTAAATGAAGACTCTAAAATTTGAGTATGATGAGGAAAAGGAGACAGACGAGCAGGAAAATGCGATAAAGAAAACAAGCATGGTGATGAGGAGAATAAGGACGGAGGAAATGAAGACAAAAAGAAATCGGACAAGGTAGAAGAAATAATTATCACCTCGAGGAAGAGCACACATACAAAGAGAAAAGGATGAGAAACCATGAAGCAAACACTCCCCCAAATCAATCGGAATAATCAACAAGATGCGAAGTGAGTTAATTAAAGCTTAAAAGAGAATGCTCATATTTACGGGCAATTGGGAGCCAGTGCCCAAAAAGCCACAAGTTGATCGAACAATCCTCATATTTACAGGTGGATAAGATCTAAGTGGAGAATCAAGGATTGCTCCTGAGTGTCATTGCAGAAGAATAGTGAGTCCGGTCAACCAAGTTATGGAGGTGGACTACTCGTAGAAACAAGTTGTGGAGGAGTCGACGTGTGAGTATCTTGTGGAGTAGATGAAAGGCAAGCTTAATAGGACATAGATGACATGGCAAGGAAGTAGAGGTAGATTGAGGTGGTACTGCCATCAAGCTGAGGGACTGCATGAGAGGAGGACTTGAAGCAGTGTACTGAAATGTGGAAGTGGGTATGGTAGAGGGATCTGTCAAAGAAGTGGCAATAGGGAATGGATGACAAGAATCGTCTAAGTTAACAAGTCGAGTAATATATACATGAGAAGTGGAAGGATCTAAGCACCAGAAACCCTTATGGTGCATGCTATATCTGATAAAGATGCATGACTTGCTGCGTGGTTCGAACTTGTGTTTGGAATAATCACTAAGGCATGGATATACAAGACAACCAAAGACATGAAAATATGCATAAGAAGGAGGACAACCATATAGCAGCTCATATGGCGACTTATCACCAAGAAGAGAGATAGGTTGTCCATTTATTATGTAGTTTGTTGTGCTGAAACCCTCGACCCATAATTTCATGGGATAACATCATGAAAATATAAGATTGAGCCCCATTTTTGTAATATGTTTGTGCTTGCGTTCCACTCTCCCATTTTGAGCAGACTTATATGGACAAGATATAAGATGATGAATGTTGCACTTTGTTAATTGTGTCTACATGAGAGAGTTTGTAAACTCGATACCTCCATCGCTTTGAAATTTTTTAATATTACTAGAGAATTAGTTTTCCACAAATGATAAGAAGGACAAGAAGATATTAGCAAATTCAAATTTAGCCCTTAAAGGGTATAATCAAGAAAACTAAGAATAATCATCCACAAAAATCACAAAGTACAGGAAATTATAAGAAGTGATGGGTGTCCAGACCCCATAAATCACGGTATACTGACTCTAAAAATGTTGAAGCATGTTTTTCATTATGATTCTAGGCTTGTTTTTAAGCTTTTGAGCATGTATGCTTGCTAATCCTGTTAAATATTGAGCCTAGAAATCGTATGATAGCCTAGGATTGAGTTGGTGATCATTTGGATTATTTTTTATACTAGTTTTGGCTATATTTTGAAATGTTGAGCATTTGTTTCGATTCTACATATTTCTCAATATTTATGATGCTTAGAATCATGTCTAGACTCGTTATATATATTTAGAAACCATTTGGTATTGTTGAAAACGGATTGGACGAGCTCGAATAACTGTTTGAGCCAAAAACCCTAGTGTTGCATGGAGAGAATTTTCTTTATATTTTAGTCAACATACTGGCATGTCGATCGAAATGGGTCATGTCGGTTGATGTGCCACACATCGGTAGACACGGACCATTTGTTCGAATTCTTGCACTTCAATCACTTGTTTCGAACAACATACATCTCTATCGGTCGACATACTTCATGTCGATCAACATCCAACATTTCGGTCGACATTTTGATCGACGTGGCCCATGTCAATCACAACCCAATTTTTCACCCATCGACCTTTCATTTTGACTGACATATTTCATGTCAGTCGACATACCCTATGTCGACCAACACCCCTAATTTCGGTCAACGTGGAATTATTTTTAATAAAACTAGATTTATACACGCGCGTTTTGCGAACATATTATCATACCCAAAATAAGGGTATGATATTGTGCAGCTAAAGTATGTTCAAATATGCACTTGTCTCTGGGAATGGGTTGAAACTCAGTTTCCAGGTTATCAAAAAGTTAGTTTAGCTCATGGAGTTGTTATGTAAGTTTCGAGATATACACTTCAATACTTAGCCAAATGTTGAAGGTTTCAAAGTACGTTTACAAAGTTAATAATACAGAAACTTAAATAAAACAAGTAAAGAACTCTGGATATTTATAGTGGTTCGGACTTAAAATCCTATGTCCACTCTTCCGAACTTAATCAGGAATCTACTAAGTTGAAGATTAAATGCCTCCTTACGATCTATGGTTAGCCGATCAAAAACCTCCATCTTTCGATCAGCTAACGTCACTCGCTTATGAACTCCTTGTATACTGACACTTATTCAGGTTGAAGTAAGGACGCACCCCACACTCAGTATGGATGGCAGATGCCTGTGATAATCAAAATCCCAGAGTAGGATATTGACTGCTATGAATATAATTTTGGAAAGTTATATTTAACAAGAGTATAGCTTCAGCTAAAAGCTTCGGCCCGTGCTTGGAGAAGATATTATGGAAAGATTAACTTGAGTTGAAAACTTAAATCTCGTGTTCAGCACACAGAATTTCAAAGAGAATGAGTTGAAAGTTGAGCAGAGTGTTGGCTTAACTTTTCAAAACATTCAGATTCTTTCTTCGTTCGAAGGGATGGGCTATTTATAGTCTTCATTGGGGCTATTTAAATTCCACCCGTTAGACACATTAATCAAGTTGTTACACACATGGAAAATGTCGACCGATTATCACCCATACTTTTTTCTGCTCTGCCACATCCTTTATGCTTTTGGAAGTGTACTTTCAACCTGCTCTTGTCATACTAAGATTCAGTCCGAGGAATCCAAGTATGGGACATCCTCGTACTAAATTTTTGATTTAGCATTAAATTGTCTTTACATCTGACTTTGAACACTTTTTTCATGGGCTTTTGAAATATTGAACCTCTATGCTGACATTCGAAAGTCAGTATATGCCTTCTCCATACTGACATTCCTAAGTCAGTTTGGGCAACTGCCATACTTGATGAAACTTAGTTTTAGTTTCCAAGACTTAGTTTCCAGAAAACTAAGTTTCTGGCCTTACTAAGTTTTAAGCATGAACACTTGTCTTCGTACATCAAGCCTTATCTTCTTGAATGCTTCATCGAAACTAAGTTTCTTATTCCTTTGCTCGGTCTTCAGTATCTAAGTTTCTATTACAACTCGAACAATCCTATACGAGGATTACATTTAATAACTCTAGAAACTTAGTAATAAGATAAGTTTTGACATATCAAAACATCAAATTAAAGGATGAACTAAAACTGAGTTCCTAAAATTTTCCCCCTTTTCGATATTGTCAAAACTACTTACTAAAGTCCGAAGGAAAAGGAAGCACGGTGTACTGAGTTTATAAAGACCCTACTCTGTACACGAGTCATAATTCTGACCTACTCTATTTGATCTCCCCCTGGATTGGAGAGATATTTCTCGATTAATATAAATAGCGTGAAAAATAAGTTTTGCTGATCATACTTAGAAGAGAGGGAGAGAGAGAGATAATGAGAGATTGTCTAGAAGTCAGTTTCCAAGCTTTCATTAATGACTGAGAAAGTTACAAGTACAATGGAAGTCAGAAAACTAAACTCAAAAAGAGACTCAGTATCTGAAACTCAGCACCAAGAAAAATATGGAGGAGGAGGATCAGATTAAAATGGTTTACCTCCAGAAAGTTTTGAGACGGGCTCTGCTAGCATGTTGAACTGATCCTGCCTCCTCTTCTCTTCTGCCTCTTCTATCCTCATTGCTTCTTCTTCTCTCCCCCTTACTTCTTCTTCTCTCAGTCTCCACTCTTCCTTTTCTTTCTGCCTTTCTTCTTCCCCTTTTTTCACAATTTCAATTAGGGTCGAGACGGTAGACCTGATTTAATATATGGACTCTGAAGTTTTGGCCTCTCTTTGATCAAATCTGACCTTGAGCTCATCAAGCTGATTCTGGAAGAGTATTTTCATATATGTCATCAAGGCCATTGGAGTCACCTCAGCTGTGGTTTGGATTTGAGTGTCAGTTTCCCTGGAGGTGATGATGGGCAATTCAGTAGTGGAGGTACTGGGCAACTCAGGGATGAAAATGACATGAGTAACCGGGACTAGACCCCACATTCTCCTGTTTCAGCCTCTGCCCTATCATATTCTTCCTGCATCCATCATTCAGCTTCTATGGCCTCTTCAATCTTTCTCTTCTTCTTAGCTTCGCGGGCCCTAATTATGCTCCCTATATTCTTGGCCCTTATCAGTCTGACTGTCCTGTTTAGAGGTTGTAAGATTGGGCTGGTGAGTTGACTCAGAATCTCAACGACTCTCTCTGTAGTGGATTGGATGGTCAGTTCGTAGGAGAGAGTCATGGCTTTCTCTAGGTCAGTTTTCTCTTTCTTAGCAGCCTCCAACTCTTCTTTTGTTTTCTAGAGTTCAGAATCCATACTCCGTAGTTGCTCATTAAGTTTCAACACCTTCTCTTTCTTAGCAACTATGATATTCTGAAAGTCCTCAAGAGTTATAGCTGGAGCTTACTCTGTTTCTGAGTCAACTTGGATAAAAAAAGAGTTAGCTTGGAGGGGTTGTACCTCAGTGATCGGGCGAGCAGAGATAGGAGCTCCAGGGACAAATAGGTAATGAGAGGGGGGGAGCCTATGAGCATCCAGATAAAGGTTGTACTCATCTTCAGTTTTGTCTCTGTAAGATCTGATAGTTAGCATCCGCATTCTGACTTCCCCCTCATTCATCTAGCTTGTCTCCGCTTTGGCACTCCAATCCTTCACCCATACCTCCTTTGAACGCTAGTAAGTCAGGGTCAACTGAGTCTGCATTATAGGTAGATCTTCAGTGTTGAGCTCGTGCATGGCTAGATCGAACATCCTCCATCTCCTGAACTCGTGCATCAACATTCTGCAGGCATCAATATCTTCTGTCAGTAAGTCATGATAAAGCGAATTGATCTCTTCAGTGACCCTACACTCTATCCTTTGTGAAATCTCAGCAGCCCAAGGGATCAGTCTGGCATCCCCTACGTCAGTTTGGTGGATTAGTGGGCACCATCTTCTTAATCACTCTGATAAAAGACTCTGGATGAGGTAGCCCACTGAAAGGAATCTTATACTCAGGAAACTGACTGGGCTTGTAAGGTTGATCCTTCTCCCTCTCATCCCATGGATGATGCCTCCAAACACCATGCATATCCCTCTTATAATCAAATTTTTCATTCATCTGGGATCATGCAGGTCTTCTTCTTCATTGGAGGAGATCAGGGAGTCATCAGAAGAGACCTCCATTGCACCATCACCTCCCTGACCACCTTGTGAAGTCTCAGCTTGAGTTGGCTCAAACAAAAGCTGAGTAGACTTAATCTCAGCGCGGGAGGAGGTTTCCCCTTGCACAACCTCCTCGCCCTTCTCTTGCTCTTTATCCTGATCCGCCAGTATTACCGGGGTGGTCGCCCGCACATCTTCAGTCTGCTTCTCCTATTCTTCCATAGCAAGCTTGGCAACCTCATGAGCTATCTCCAATACTATCTCCTCAGCATGCACTTCAACAAGTTTCTCTAGCACCTCTGTGTCATGCTTAGTCTCCTCCAACCCTTCTTGTTCTAGCACCATAGTCTCCTGCCGAGTGCCCTCATTGGTCTCCTTCTCAACAACTCCTTCTGCAGGTTGTTTTGGGTCGGCCACCCCTTCAGTTGGTTCCTCTTCTACCAACACTTCCACCAAGGGTTGCTCAGGCTGTTCGAATTGATATTCAGGATGCTGATCAGCGCCTTGAGCTTCCCTATACAGTTATTCAAAGGTCCTATCCTTAGGAGTATCAGATAAGAATGGGATGTGAATCTCCTGAGGAATCTCTACTTTCGGCTCTCGAAAAGTAAGCTTACGCTTGGCAGACAGGTCAGTCTTATCGCACTTGCACTTGCTGCTCTCCTCCACCTTCTCCTTCCTTTACCACCTGCAACAACAACCTCTGCCTTTTTCCTCGCCTCCACCTCGGCCCTCATCTTCTTGCTCCCTTCTTCATGGGCTGTTTCTCCTCCTCTTTCTTCTTCCTCTTTAGGAGCCGAGAAACCTCTATTTTGGGCTTCCTCGGAATATCAATGGTCATGCACCTCAAAAATGGAATAGGTGGTTGTTCAGACTGATCATCACCAAATTTCTTCCTCGGTCTCCTCCTCTTACGCTTTGTTGGGTTCTCCCCAATATTTTTCAGTTGGGGGAGGTCCTCCATGGCCTTTTGCAGGGTCTTCTCCCTTTCTGCTTCAGTATCCTCTGCCCTCTCTCCATCATCTTTGTCTTCTCCACCCACCTCCTCATCATCATCATCATTCTCTTTAGATGAGTTGGGGTCAGTCACAACTGACTTTGTTGGAATAAAGTCGTGGGAGATGAACATCTCACAACTATCTACCACCGGCAGCACCTATTCCAACAAAAAGCTTACCTTCAATCCGAAATCAATATTGGTCGCAAATTTATCATTGCTCTCAATAAAGGACTATCCCCACATAGTCGAGCAACCTCTCGAAGAGAAACTCCGCCCAGTTCCCATAGACCTCTTCATCAATTTCCATGGGAACAGAGTATTTCTTCTGGCTCATATCAGAGAAGGATACCACCTCGCACTGGAGCATGTAGATCGTGATGTCAGCCAAAAACTTATAAAAGGGGTCGAGCTCGTTTGTTTTGCGGTTCGTCTTCCACCCTGTGGTAATCTCCTCCTTCCACTTGGTCCAGTGTTCTTCCATGTGCTCCCGTACTTTCTAGTTGTCAGCACCTTGAAAGTATAGGTAATGAAAGTGTCATGATTCCTAAGATGGAACACTTGACTGAGTAACTTGGGAGTTACTCGGATTGTTGTACTGGCCACCAATTTATCAAATGCCTTCTTATCACTATCCACCACCACATTAGCATAGAACTGAGCGACCAAGTACGGGTGAAACCTCTTTGGCCTGGCTTGAAAAAGATAGACTATCTTCTCGCTATCCAGCTTCTTCGGCAGTCGGCTATCTGGATAGGTCTTCTCAACATCATCAACGTAGAGAACCTTCTCCTTGATAACTTGTGCGGCCCTCCTCTACTCTGGAGAGAGCTTCTTTGGATCGTCCCTGAAAAGTTTCAGAACTTGGGAGTAAGGATGATCTTCATACACCACTTCTTCTTCCTCTCGACCAGATGTCGAGGTTTCTCCTACTAGATTTTTCTGGGGGGTTTTGGTGGATTTCTTCGGCATTTTTAATGATCAATGATGATTAATAACTTCTGAGAATATTTGTCGGATAGCTTTGAATGCTCGAGAATTTTGGGTTGATGAAGAATTTAGGATAGAACAAAAATGGCAAATGATGGAAAGTGTAACCGTCGAAGATTGTTTTTCTATATATAGGGCTCGATAATGCAAATCCAATGGCTCTAGATAGGTCAAAAAATATAAGATTGACAAATAGGGATAAGCGACAGTTGGCTTGGGTTTACTGATTTGACATGGGGGAGCGGGGTCCTCACGTGTCACGCTAGGATTGATCGCCACCTGTTGCGCATTTAATGCGTCATATGAGATAAGCGACCAATTTGAAATTCGAAAATCCTGTTTCTCATACTTATACTAAGTAGAAGTAAGTTTCTAAATAGAGAGTTTGAACTCAGTTTAATTCCATAACCTTCCTTCAAAAATATTATAAGAATAGAGAAACAAAACTTGTTATTCTTAAGAGTCAGTATAGAAAACCAAAACGTGGTTTTCAAAAGTCAGTATCACAGATTTTGCATAGATACCATTTAAGCATTTTCTTCGAAATAATGGCTAAGTATAGGTCATCCATACTGAGAAATAGACCAAAACTGAAAACTGAGAGTTGGAACTCAGTTTTAATCCGCTTCCATCGTCTTCAACATATATTTCTCCGATCTTTATATATTTTAAGACCTTTTGGTGACACTACTTAAGATAGATCGAATAATTTAACTTCCAAACATGTAAAATTGAGAGTTGGGACTCAGTTTTAGTCAGTATCGTCTCTAATTTACTTAGAAATTTAAGAAATACGAAGACCAGAAAACTGAGAGCTAGGACTCTGTTTTAATCCGCAACTAGTCCTCTTCAATCGAGATCTTATCAACTCTAACAAACCAAGTTTGATATAGAGCTCCGTTAATTGAGTCTCCGGGAGTGGTTTGGTGAAGATGTATGCAATTGATATTCAGTACGAATATACTCGACAGAAACATCCTTCTTCTCGACATGATCTCTGATAAAATGATGTCTGATGTCGATATGCTTGCTCCTTGAATGATGAATTGGATTCTTTGTGATGCACATTGCATTGTTATTATCACAATAAATAGGAACGCGCCCAGTTTTGACCTCATAATCAAGCAATTGATGCTTGATCCATAGGACTTGAGCACAACAATTAGCAGTGGCTACGTACTCAGCTTTGGTGGTCAATGTAGCTACATAGTGTTGCTTCTTGCTAAACCAACTAATAAGCTTGTGACCCATGAACTGACAAGTTCCACTTGTGCTCTTCCTATCAATACAGAATCCTCTAAAATTTGAATCTGAGTTAGCATTGAGAGTAAGCTCGTGAGTTTTGGGATACCAAATACCTAAGGATTCTGTTCCTTTGAGGTATTTCACAATCCTTCTTGCAACCTCCATGTGCGACTTCTTAGAATTTGCTTGAAATCTTGCACATACTCCAACTAGGAAGGGTATATCTGACCTACTTGTGGTCAGATACAATAAGGATCCAATATTTCCTCAGTAACTAGTTGAATTGACTACTTCTCATTCTTCATCAAAATTAATCTGAGTACTAGGGCTCGTTGGAATCCTCAAGGGCTTGGTCTTCTCAGGACAAAACTTATTTATCATGTCCTTAGTGTATTTCTTTTGTTTGATGAAAATTCCTCATTTGGATTGGATCCGACTGGAAGCCCTAGGAAATATGTAAGCTTACCCATCATGATCATTTGGAAATTACTTTGCATAAGTTGGGCAAACTTCTTGCATAGCTTCAAGTTTATACATCCAAAGATGATGTCATCGACATAAATTTGAACCAATAGGATGTTAGCTCCATCCTTGATTCCGAACAAAGTCATATCAATCTTCCCTTTCTAGAAACCATTTTTGAGAAGAAACTAAGACAATGTTTCCTACCAAGCTCGGGGTGCTTGCTTCAACCCATAAAGAGGCTTTCTAAATTTGTATACTTGGTTCCCCTCTTCGAAGCCTGGGGGTTGTTCGACATAGAATTCTTCCTTGAGCTCGCCATTCAAGAATGCATTCTTCGCATCCATCTGGAACACTGTGAAATTGCAGTGCGCGGCCTAGGCTAAGAATAATCTTAAGGCTTCGAGTCTGGCTACAGGAGCTAAGGTTTCATCAAAATTAACTCCTTCACACTGAGCATACCCCTTTGCTACTAGCCTCGCTTTGTTCCTCACGATATTTCAAATTTCATCTATCTTATTCTTTGAGACCCACTTCGTGCCAATAACAAATTGATGGGTTCGTCGGTCCACCAAGTACCATACTTCATTTCTTTTAAACTCAGCAAGCTCTTCTTGCATGGCATTGATCCAATCAGTGGACTTCAAAGCATCTCCTATCTCCATAGGTTCTGGGTTTTGAGAGATAAAGTAAGTTAGTAGAGCACTTCTTTGCCTCAAACAAACCAGGTTGGCAATATTGTCGAGCACGACATCTTGTGGATGGTGTCTTAACCATTTGGGCCTCTGGAGCTGAGTGACTTCAACAGGTTGAATAAATGCTCCAGGAAAGTCAGTTTCGTCGGTTCCTGATACTGGAATTGAGGTTAAGGTTGACTCCACCATGGCTAGGTCTTCTTCTAGAACTTGGTCATTGATCGATGCGAAAACCTGCATACAGATTATAGCATAGAACAAATAAATTTATAGACAACCCAAGGGTTGGTCGATCCCACAGAGATAGTGCAACGAGGGAAAATCATGTACTGAACATGTTTTTCAAAACTTTTGTTTGGGCAAATCAAACTTTGAGGTTTTTGGGTTTCAAAACAAATAATTTAAAGGGATAAAAACAAATATTAAAAAGCACAGATTCTAGGGAAATCTACTAATCTGATCAACATGCAAGAAACAAATATTCAAACCCAGAAAAGATATTTCGGTGGAAAATCAATTAATGTGGAATTAATTCCTAGGTCGGGCAATTAAATCCAAAATTACTAACTAGAGGTTTTCCCCTCTCGGTCTCAAAACACACCAATTAATCAATTCTATTAAAGATTAGATTTTTCCTACGATTGAATTCTTCTTGGTCGGACAGAAAATCAAAAGTATTAAACCCTAACTTCCTATTACTAACCTTCACTTCTCGGTCCTTCAATTAATAACTGTAACCTACCTCAATCTTCATCTCTCGATCCTTCGATGAGAATAGACTTAAAAAAAACCATAGGATTTAAACCAGTTTAAAGGGTTTGAATTATTGAATCAAAACATGCATCACAGATGGAGAAACCCTAGAACCTGTTTAGGGTTCTAGCCTATCATATTGAAAATAAACATTGCAAGGAAAAATAAAGATTTCATTAAAACTAAATAAAAATTAAAGAGGAATTCTTACAAAAACTAAAGTAACATGAAAAAAAATAACTGCAGGGGACTAAAAAGAACCTCCCTAATTCTGAGCTATATATGAGTTTATATAGTAGTAGGGTTGAGGCCTTGGATTGTATAATTGCTTCAAAAATTCACCCACGTCATGATATGGTATCTTCTCCTTTTAAATCTTCCATCACGCGTAGACTAGGGCTTCAGAACTCCACGTCTCGGCCGGGATACAGGCTGCCACGGCCGGGCCGTGTCTTTTCCACCACGGCCGGGTTGTTTTCCAACTCGGTCGAAATAGAAAGCTACTTCTTGGCGGATTTCCTCATCTCTTGACAATTTCTTCTCTTTTTCATCACTTCTTCCTGCATAATCATCCACCACAAGCATAATACCGTGCACTATACACTCATGCTCAATTTATTCAATAAAATTAACAAAAACTTATAAAAGAAAAGAAAAACAATGCGATAAGAGAGTAAAATTACGAGCTTATCAAACCCCCAAACTTAAACACTTGATTGTCCTCAATCAACAAAAGAAAGAATCAAAAGCTCAAGCAAAGAGTAGTGCAATGCCTCAAAAAATTCATCACATTCAAACTCGAAAATCCAGAAGACATCAACATTTTTGAAAGAATCAGAAAATCTGTAGACTATGGAAGACTCACATGGGAAGCGTTTCGCTCATTCTCTCAAGTGTTTAGGATAAATATGAGTTCACAAAAAAGTCATGCAATTCAAGTTCTACCATAGGCTTGCAAAGATTCTAAATCTCCACTGCAAAAATGTGCACACAAGTTTAAGATCCAAAAGGACTTTATTCAGGTTGTAATGCAGGCTTTTTAGTGAAAGGTAGGGAAATATTTGGCCAAGTAACTCAAAATCAAATTCAGTGCGTCCACCTCATCAATCTTAATCCACTATATATTAATACCTACCCAACTCCTTAGATCTTCAATACAAATCATGGCTCTTTTATTTATTTTCTTCTCTTTGTTTTTTCTTTTTCTTTTTCACACATATCCTCTTATGCTCTAAACAATTTTGATTATACATTTGAGCTTATAAGGATTAAACACAACAACTATTTATTTTCTTTTTCTAGAGAGCCCAACCTTATATTTTGCTTTTACCCTTCTAATAATATCTTATCATTTTCCAAACAAATCCCAACCCACTCTCATAGACAAGAGTTGATTCCCCTATTTATTTCCAACTCATAGACAAAGAAAGAAAATATTTTGGCTCAAAAGTGCTGACTAGGGACAACATTTAATTAGGACAATGTATGGGAAAATAGGCTAAACAATGATGGCTTAAAATCACTTCCTAAACATGTGCACACTAGCAGTCTTGAAAAAGAAACAAGACAAGTTCTAGAGAAACTCAAAAATGCAGACTCACTCACAATCGAATTTCAGGCTCAGAAACAAGACAAGTTCTAGAGAAACTAAAAAATGCAGACACACTCACAATCGAATTTCAGGCTCAAAAACTCACACTTAGGACAATTTTTATTCCACAGTAAACATCAAATCATCATCTAACTGTCATGCCAACGCAAGTATCAAAACAAGTAATCATGCGGTATTCACATTCATGGGCATACTCTACCACTATCACAATCAATGTAAACTAAGTCAATCAATTCAAATCTCGCATAAAAAGTTCTAGGGTTCAATCATGCTCAAGTTCTACTTCTTGCTTTATTCAAACAAACTTCTAATGCAAAAATTAAAATAAAGCAGATAAAAAGATAGAATGTAGTTTCAACACCCCAAATCTTCATCCCCCCAAACTTATTCGAAAAGCAGAGAGAATAAGTTTGGAGATGAGATCCAGAAATTGAAACTGTACCTCAATTGTTGGCCTCAGACACCAACTATATGTACTTCTTTCTTCAATTCTGACCGGCGTGGATTTGTGTCTGTCGGCACTCCATCTCAGCCGTGTCAAGCTCTATCTCGGCCGGGATGGAGCCTTCTTGTCGACCTCCTTCTCGGTCGAAGTTTTCCACGTCTCGGACCTCTGTCTCGACCGTGGCAGCCTCTGCCTTGGTCGAAACAGACTTCAATTTTTTTTTCAAAAGACAAAAAAAGCAATTGAAAGCAACAAAATAGAAATAAATTGAAATTACTTAAATAAAACAAAAACACAATGGGTTCCCTCCCATTCAGTGCCTTATTTACTGTCGTGGCTCGACTCAGCTCAACTCACCAACGCGATCGAGTCCAGACTCGTCGACCCCTTGAGTCAATCATGAAGACTTTGTAGTTTTGAATGATGGTGGTATACTCGGAAGGAGGTAGCTTAATTGCCAATTTCACTGACTCATTTTCTCGTTCCTACCAGACGGCTTCTTCTTCTTCTTCCGGTGTCTCGTCATGTTCTTCCTCTTCTTCAGCAGTAGCAACCTGGTTGCACTCCCCTTTTCTCTTGTTCCTGTCTATGCAGAAGGTGATAGATTCTTCATTTTCTCTCAAGGTGATTTCCCCCTTCTTGCAGTCGATCAAGACACCAATTGTGTCGAGGAACTCTCTTCCCAGGATCATTGGAGTGTTGGCAAAGTCCTTCATGTCATGGATAACGAAATATGCGGGGAAAATAAGGTGACCAACACGAATTAAAACATCCTCTACAATACCTTTGGGCTTGAACACAGATCATTCCGCCATTTGGAGGGTAATTGTAGTGGCTCTCATCTCCCCAATTTCCAACTTCTTATAGATGGACCAGGGCATCAGGTTGATGCTTGCCTCGGTGTCACAAAGCACATTCTGAAACTCTCTTCCTCCAATCTCGATAGGTATCGAGAAACATCCTGGGTCAGACCTCTTGATCGGGATCTGCTTCTGTAGGAGTAGGTTGCATTCCTCATGGATCTTCATATCTCCTTCCAGATCGAAGCGAGATGGCATTTACTGACTTCGGCTTCACTGGATTTGTCTCTGTTGTGCTCGGAAGTTGCCCCGACTTTTGCTGAGTACCCAAGGTAGTGGCTATCTGACTTAGTTGGGTGTCAATCATCTGCAAGTGCTTTGTCATCAGTTGCATGTGATTAGCAATCCCTTTAACTTCGTTCTCGACCTTCCCAAACCTATTGTCTGAGCTCTTGATGAATTTTTCCAGTGTCTCCTCCAGCACACACTTTTTTCTTTCAACAATCTCGCCTCCTATACCTACATCAAAACCAGGGGGAGGATATTCTGCAGCAGTGGGGTTAGCATAAGAAAAACCAGGGTGAGATCGCCCATGGTTATAGTGATACCCCTAATTACCTCGGTAGTTATTCTGATAACCACCACCTATGTAATTTATCTCCGAATTTGCAGCTCCGGATGAACTGCTTGCTCCCCGATTGATGTATTCAGCCTCCACCGGAACAATCGCCATGCTTGGCTCAGTAGTAATAGCAGCAACCTTAGCAATTCCCAGCTTCTCAATTTCTTCACGGAGTTTCTTCACCTCATCAACCACATCAAACTCTGACTTTGTCCCACTGCTTTGACTGGCATCTGTCTCTCAGTTGGCCAATGGTGACTGTTCAGGGCCATGTCTGCCAATAATCTCATACTCTCTGCACCGCTCTTCTTCATCAGGATCCCGCCAGCTGATGCATCCACCATCTCCTTCATGTGAGGATTCAAACCCTCATAGAAATGGCAAACCTGCATCTCGAGATCGATTCCATGTCCAGGGCAGAGTCGCATGAGCTCCTTGTACCTCTTCCAGGCTTCTTGTAGTGACTCATCATAGAGCAGCTTTAATGTAGTGATAACAGCTTTCCTCTTCAGCAGCAGGCTCAGTGGGAAGAAGTTGGTGAGGAATGTAGGGTTTGAGTCTACGATGGACAACATGAGTTGCCATTAATTAAATACTTGCCAAGGATCGTTCTTAGGGTACCAGTAATAAATTTCAATTAAACAAATCATGCGAACCTATGCATGCTCCTACAAAATTAATTGCAGAGGATGGATTAGAGAATACCTGATTTCACCGTTTGATCTACAGATCTAGATCGGAGCCAACAACGATGAAATAGCCCTAGATCTGATATAGAACGCCGGCTAGAGACAGTGGTTCCTACAAATCTGATCTTTTGATCTGTTCCCTTGCTTCTTGGAAATCTGGTGAGGATTATCTACCAAGTTGAATCCGAGATCTGGAGGAATCGATCAGTTCCTCCCACCGGATAGCCGCCGCCGTCTCTCTCTATTTTCAATATACTGAAACCCTAGTTTTTACAACTTTTTGATCTGATAGAGAGAAGGCCTATATATAGTGTTAGGGTTTTGAGAAACCCTA
>JAPKLW010000005.1:1828477-1861720 GCA_026898455.1 Plectranthus barbatus | reverse complement strand
CGACACATCAAGTAGCTAGGATAAGCCCACTTATGAACCGATGTGCCACAGCTTAGACCGACAGCCTATCCAGGGACCGTCTCAGCTGTGATACTATTTATATCTCACTAGGTCAAACGATTCATATGATCCTCTGTGATCTCCTACACACCATATTATCATCCCTAAAGGCGAGATAATAGGATATTATGGTTCGTTGTATGTTTGTTCTATCAGACAGCGAGTATTGTTGCGGCAACATATATGAAGACCATTGCACAAAACACTTAATCGTATATGCTTTTAGTATATAATCCCAACAAGGAATTTGTCTCGAAGTTCCCCCCATGTCCCAATCTGACTCTTGTCCAAACCAGCATACCAAGTCCTAGCCTCATCTCTGAGGGAGAATGCGAATAACCTCATCCTCATGACGTCCTGGGGGACTCCATTCTGCTTCACAGTGTCGCACACCTCGATGAACAAATTGAGGTGGACGTATGGATCTTCAACGGCTCTCCCCCAAACTGGTTTCGTTGCACCATCTGGATTAGCCCAGTCTTTAACTCAAAATTATTGGCGTCAATCTGCACTCTGAATCCGGCCTCTTCCGGCTGTGGGAGAAAACGGTCCAAGATGGACCTCTGCGGCACCTCTATTTGCCTTTTGTTCAGTTCTGCCAGTCTTGTAGCTTGCTCCGCCTGGGTGGCTTGGGCTGCAAGAAGTTGCGCCCTTATTTGCTGCACCTCATTGACAAATTGTCTCTGTTCCTCCGGTTTCATGTTCTGAAGAAGGGCTTCTTGATTTGCCTCCACCTCAAAGTTTAACCTTTTTCCTCTCTTCCTGTTGTTTCTGCAGGCTGCTTCGATCTCTGGTATAAAGGGTTCGAGTGTCTTCCCTTTGTTCTGTGTGTTCATGCACCTGCACAGAAAACAAAAATGAAATCAGTAGATCTCGGCCATGGTGGAGTGTATCACGGCCGAGATTGAGGAACAGTCTCGATCGTGGCAATGGCTGCCTCGGCCGAAATAGACATGGTACAGAAAAAAAACTCACGCACACGAAAGAACAGCAAAATACCCGAAAAAAAGAAAAATAACACCAAACTCGAAAAATCACAAAAAATAAAATACAACCCAATCCAGAAGTTCTTCAAATAATCATGTAATTAATCGCCGTCTGACTATCCCCGGCAACAGTGCCAATTTGATCGATGCAAAAACCTGCATACAGATTATAGCATAGGACAAATAAATTTATCAGAGATAGTGCAACGAGGGAGAATCATGTACTGAATATGGTTTTCAGAACTTTTGTTCGGGCAAATCAAACTTTGAGGGTTTTGGGTTTCAAAACAAATAATTTAAAGGGATAAAAACAAATATTAAAAATCACAGATTCTAGGGAAATCTACCAATCTGATCAACATGCAAGAAACAAATATTCAAACCCAGAAAAAATATTTTGGTGGAAAATCAATTAATGTGGAATTAATTACTTGGTCGGGCAATTAAATCCTAAATTACTAACTAGTGGTTATCACCTCTCGGTCTTAAAACAAACCAATTAATCAATTTTGTTAAAGATTAGATTTTCCTACGATTGAATTCTTCTTGGTCGGACAGAAAATCAAAAGTATTAAACCCTAACTTCCTATTACTAATCTTCACCTCTCGGTCCTTCAATTAATAACTGTAATCTACCTCAATCTTCATCTCTCGATCCTTCGATGAGAATAGACTTAAAACAAAACATAGGATTTAAACCAGTTTAAAGGGTTTGAATTATTGAATCAAAATATGCATCACAGATGGAGAAACCCTAGAACATGTTTAGGGTTCTACCATATCATATTGAAAATAAACATTGCAGGGAAAAATAAAGATTTCATTAAAACTAAATAAAAATTTAAGAGGAATTCTGACAAAAACTAAGGTAAAGACAACTCTTGAAAAATTAATAACTGCATGGGACTAAAAAGAACCTCCCTAATTCTGAGCTAAATATGAGTTTATATAGTAGTAGGGTTGAGGCCTTGGATTGTAAAATTGCTCCAAAAATTTGCCCACATCTTGATATGGTATGTTCTCCTTTTAAATCTTCAATCACGCACAGACTAGGGCTTCAGAACTCCGCATCTTGGCCGGGATAAGGCTGTCACGGCCAGGCCGTGTCTTTTCCACCACGGCCGGGTTGTCTTCCAACTCGGTCGAAATAGACAGCTACTTCTTGGCGGATTTCCACATCTCTTGACCAACTTTTCTTTTTTTCATCACTTTTTCCTGCATAATCATCCACCACAAGCTTAATACCGTCCACTATACACTCATGCTCAATTTATTCATTAAAATTAACAAAAACTTATAAAAGAAAAGAAAAACATTGCGATAAGAGAGTAACATTACGAGCTTATCAGTCATCTGCTTTTGGATTGAATGCTTCTTCTCCAGTGATAGCTTCCATGATTTCTAGTCTTTCTTCTTCTGGATTCACCTCTTCGGAATGAGCATCTTTAGGGTGAGCACCTTCATCTCCATGAAAGTCAGCTTTGGCATGCAAGTCAATTTCAGCTTGGCCTATGGACTGAGTTTCAGCATGGGCTCTTGAAGTTCCCCCTTGATTTGTAAGAGTTAATGAATCTATGGCCTCGGCAAGAACAATTGCATCACATTCCTGGTCCTCTAGAGTACTTGATTGTTCGCTCATTGATCTAGCTTGAGAAACTGTATTAATATCTTCTTTTTCAGAACTTAGTTTCTCACAAGCATCATTGATCTCACGATCATCAAGTTCTAGGATCTTCAAAGTCATGTGCACTAAAATAGACTCCTAAAAAACAACACAACATGTTACGTCCACAAGTCCCGTATTATTATTGAGTACCCTATATCCCTTGTATGAAGGGTGTCCATAGCCAAGGAACACACCTTCATCCGCCTTGGGACTAAAGGTATTCAATTTTGACTTTCTGTTATTATGTAACATGGAGAACCAAATGCACAAAGATGAGCTATAGAAGGCTTACGACCATTTTAGACCTCGTAAGGGGTTTTGTCATGATGACTATTGATGGCACTTCTATTATGAGTATAGCAGGCTGGCATCAAGGCTTCTCCCCAATAACCTTCGCTCAAGTTTTCTTCTTCAAGCATGGTCCTCACTAGTTCTTTGAGTGTGCGGTTTCTTATTTCAGCAAGACCATTTTGTTGAGCAGTCCTCGGAGATGACTTCTCGTGAGTGATTCCAGCATCAACACAGAAGTCCATAAGTGATCCGGTGCAAAACTCAGTACCGTTGTCAGAGTGAATCCTCTTCACAGTTACTCCCTTGCTATTTTGCACCTGCAAGATAAGCTCTGGCAGCTGGTGTTTGACTTCATCCTTTGTCTTCAAGAGCCTCACCCAAGTATACCTTGAGTAGTCATCGATTACCACAAGTGTGAACCTTTTTCCTCCTACGGTGGGTGGCTTGACTAGTCCAAATAGATCCATATGTAGTAGCTCCAGGATCCTATCCGTGCTTGCTGTGATGGGGTAGTTCTTGAATGAAGCTTTGGTTTACTTCCTCATCTTGCATGCTCAACAGACACCTTCTTTCTTAAACCCAGTTTGTGGTATACCTTCCACAAGCTTATGCTTCGCTAGATGTCTGGTTGATTGGAAGTTCAAGTGGCTTAATCTCTTGTGCCACAACCAGTTTGTTCTTTCTTGGGATGAGCTAGTTGCGACAAGGCATGTTTCAACTTGGCCGCTCTCCCAATCTACAATGTATAAATATCCTTTTCTGACTCCTTTGTGGATGATCTCCTTAGAATCTTTTTCTTTGATTAAGCATTCAGCTTCGACAAATGTCACCTCGTACCCACTTTGAATAAGCTGACCGATACTCAACAAGTTGTAGTTGAGGTTGGTGATGAGAGATACGTTGTAGATAGTAATTATATTTTACTACATGCATCATTTGCTTATAACTCTCCCTTTGGAATTGTCTTCAAAGACAACAGGGGGTCCTCTCACCATTTGTAAGTTTAAGAATGGATCCTTTTCTCCGGTCATGTGGGCAGCACCCACTATCCAGAACCCAAGCTCTGTTATTCTTTTTTAGCTGACTCTGGTGACTCTGTACTTGCAAAACAAGAGGTACCCGAGCTTCTGCGAGTCCTGCAGGGTTAGTCTTTGGAATCCATCCTTTTGGAATCCAAACTTGCTTCACCTTAAGCTTTGGTGAAACCTTCTCCACCTTTATCTTCCTTCTATAATAATGTATGCTATTTGGATGCATATGAGAAAGAATAGTGGGTGTGTGCAAAACTTTACGAGAAACTGAGTTTCCTGGAACTAAGTTCTTAGAAACTAAGTTTCTACTAGATTTTCGGAAACCAAGTCTAGTGTGATTAGTCTTCCTAGCCCTTGAACAAGAGAAATGGTAGGGCTCGAACCTTGAGTAGTTGTCCCTTCTACTCGAATTTGTCCTCTTCACATACAAACTATGACTATAGGACCTTGGATTTCTAGAATCTGGACACGAAATTGAATTTTTGTGAAACTCATTTTTAGTTGCTAACGTGGGTTTCCTCGCATTAGAAACACTTTGCTTCACCCACTTCTTAGGCATGATATGCTTCATCTCAGGTTTATTCAGTTTTGGGACTGAATTACTTTTAAGCTTATGGACCGAACTCAGTTATAAAATTGACTTTTGTCCTTTGCCCTGATTGGCCAACACGGAGTTTTGAGTAACTCCTTTACCTAGCAACTTAACTTCTAAACTAGAATTTCATTTAAAATGAAGATCATTTGAGTTTCGAGTTTCAGAAGTTGATGCATGATTGCTCGAATTGTTCTCAATAAAAACCCAAACCTGATTTATGAAAGGGATCTCTTTGACTATTCAAGTCCTCAGCAACTTTGCTGGAATTTAAATATAGAGAACAAATCAGTTTTTGATCCTGATCAATTTTTTGTTTTAATGATTGGCATTCCTCAGAAATAAACATTTTTGAAATTTTCAAGTAAAACGGAATGTTCCTCTTTAAGCTTGGTTAGTTCTTTACTGAGTGACCTAGATCCTGGGATCTCCTCTGTCAGTTTTGAAACTTCAGTTTTCAGTGAAACATTCTAACCAACTAAAACATTTTTTAATTTGTAAAACTTTGAAAATTCTTAATTGAGAATTTCAAGAGTGACATCCTCTGAATCCGAGCAATTAGATCCAGTGTCCTGTTCTATGCATGCAACAGGGATTAAAACTGAGTTTGGGATAGTTACTAAGTATTGTGGCTCAGTTTCAGTTTCTTCTTCTTCATAGTCCGTTGTATCTTCTCCAAGCTTGGCCATGAAGACCAGGAGAGCTTCTTGTTCGTCTTCATCTCCACATGGATAAGATATCATCATTATCCGAGATGTATAGCACCTCAGTTTTAGATATCATGGCCTTGGCAACGACTCTAGAGGCTTTCTTCTCAAAGATCCTTTTGAGACGTTCCATCTCTTCCAAAGAAACCAGAGGACATTCATACTTTAGGTGATTAGGAGAGTTGCACTCAAAGCGTACTTTTGGAGGTCTCTCACTGAACTTCTAGTCGCCTCCTTGCGAATTCTCAGTTTTTGCTTTCGCCTTTTCCAGAAGCTTGTTAGCTTCCACATTTGTTCCTCAAGCTCAGCCACTGAGCTCTCTTCCTCTTTTTTCAGGTAAGAACGTGTTCGAGTATATTTTGATGCAGAGCTTTGTCCAGGTGCTTTGACAGCTTTGTAAGGCTTATGAGGCCTTCTCTTGAAATCTCTTTTGACGAAGAAGGCAACATCTTCCTCAGGTTGAGTGTTGATACTTCATACTGCCTCGTTCCTATTTGCCATTTTAATATCCCACTCATGGGCTTGAAGCTGGGCAAACACGTTCTTTGTCGACATCTTCGACAACTATTTCTCCTTTAGGCTTGTGGTTTTTACAAAACAATCTTCCTTTGCCATCTTGGAGAGAATCTTCACATTTAGATCTGCAACATAATACTCTCTCCCCAAGTTCTTTAGTTCACAGACAATAGCATTAAATCTTAATTCCATAGATTTTATATTTTCGCCAAGAAGCAATTGAGATGACTCATACTTATCTACAAAATTTTGAAGCTAGTTCCACTTCATTTAATCGGTATCTTGGCAAAAAGTGCCGAGGAAATCCCACATTTGGTTTGCCTTGTCATATGCCAAAGCTTTCACAACCAACCATTCAGGTAGGGATTGAAGAATCATCTCCATGGAGACTGTGTCCAGTTGAGCATAGACTTTATCTTTGTTTGTCCACTCAGCATATGGCTTCTCCACAATTTTTGGAGCAGAAACTCCTCCGAGCTTAGTATTGACCTTCGTAATCTTGATTAGTTTGTTACCTAATACATTCGCCATTTCTGGATGAACATTCTTCAGCATAATCTAGGATATTTTCTTCCATATGTTGTAATTCTCTGGAGAATACTTTGGAAGCTATGTGATGTGAGCCATCTTTGTAACCTAAGCTAAGACACAATAAACAAGCAAGTGGAAGGAAAATAAAATTTGATCTTAAGTAACTCAACACAACCAATTGGTCTATAAGAACCTTGGCGCGTGATACCACTTGATGGTCCCGAAATCAAAGCGTGATAATGTGCAGCGAAAGTAAGTTTAAATATGCACTTGCCTCTAGAAACTGACAGAAACTCAGTTTCCAGGTTATCGAAAAGATGTTTAGCTCAGGGAGTTCTTAAGTAAGTTTCGGTATATGCACTTCAATATTTAGCAAAGTATTAGAGGTTTCAAAGTAAGTTTGAAAACTTAATAATATAGAAACTTAAATAAAATAAGTAAAGAACTCAGGATATTTATAGTGGTTCAGACGTAAAATCCTACATCCGCTCTTCTGAACTTAATCGGGAATCCACTAAGTTTCAGATTACAATCCTCTTTACAATCTACGGTTAGCCCGTCGGAAACCTCCGTCCTTTGGTCTGCTGACTTTACTCGCCTACGAAATCCTTGTAGACTGGCACTTCTTCAGGTTAAAATGAGGACGCACCCCGCAGCCTTCTTCCGGGATGATGAATGTTTTCTTGTTCTTTCTAGAACTCAATATGAATGGAAGATGCCTGTGATAATCAATATCCAAGAGTATTATATTGACCACTATGAATATAACTTTGGCAAGTTATATTTACCAAGAGTATAGCTTCAGCTAAAAGCTTCGCTCTCGTGCTTGGAGAAGATAGCACAAAAAGATTAACTTGAGTTGAAAACTCAAGTCTCGTATTAAGCACACAAAATTTCAGAGAGAATGAGTGGAAAGTTGAGCAGAGTGGCGGCTTAGCTTTTCAAGAGATTCAGATTCTTTCTTCGTTCAAAGTGCTGGGCTATTATTAGTCTTTATTGGGGAAATTTGAAATTCCACCCGTTAGACACCTAAATCAAGTCGTTAGACACATGGAGAATATCAATAGATCATCGCCCAAACTTTTGTCTGCTTTGCCACCTGCTTTATGCTTTTGGCAGTGTACTTTCCACCTGCTCTTGTCAGACTAAATTTCAGTTTGAGGAATCTAAGTATGAGACATCCTCGTACTGACTTTTTGACTTAGCATTGAAGTGTTTTATGTCCGACTTCGAACGCTTGTGTTTCACGTGCTTTTGAACTATTTAACCTCTATACTGAAATTCCAAAGTCAGTATAAGCCTTCTCTATACTGACATTCTAAAGTCAGTTTAGGCAACCACCATACTTGGTGAAACTCAGTTTCGGTTTCCAAAACTTAGTTTCCAGAAAACTAAATTTTGGTCTTACTAAGTTTTAAGCACGAATACTTGTCTTCATATCTCGAGTCTTATCTTCTTGAATGCTTTAATCAGAAACTAAGTTTCTGATTTCTTTGCTCGGTCTATAGTATCTAAGTTTCTATTACAACTCGAACAATCCTATACAAAGATTATATTTAATAACTCTAGATGCTTAGTACTAAGGTAAGTTTTGATATATCAAAATTTCAAATTAAAGGATGAACTAAAACTCAGTTTCTAACATAAATATTCTTAAGGATAATATACAAAAAAACTTAATTTAAAAAAATGGTAAATAATATTACTTACTTTATTGAAGTACTTTCATGTTTCTCTATATTTACGTTTACATATTTCAGTAAATATATTATAATTGTCTGCGTAAAATAATAAATTTTATATACTTTATAAAAATTTATGTGAAATACTTAACTTGTATTATAAATTTTCACCACATATATTATTTATTTTGATTTATACTCAAAATAAAGTGTTTAGATTTGCAACCCTAACATTTATCGACTTTACAAAAGTAATATAGTGTTTAAAAATAATAATTTAGCTCACAATATTTATCTATTTTTTAATTTAATATCTAACATTTAAAATATTGTTTAGTTTCTAAATTTGCTAATTTATACCAAGTTAATGTCTAACATTTATAAATTAAAAATACTAGCTTATTTTTGTAAAATAAATAGATATTATAAATCAAAATGCAATCATTCCTAAAGAATTAAAATATTAAAATAAGAATTGTAATATCCAAATTGGATAGCAAACATGTTTGTTTTTATTGTTTGTTCCAAATAAATTTTGAGTTTAAACGTTCTAAAGTTGACATGTCAGATAATTTTATTTTTGTAAGATTTAACATTTTTAAAATTATATTAATAATGAATATAAGTCTAAAAAAATTAAACAAATAATTGAAAACATTCTAGAATATATTTTTTATTTTTTATTTTTTATGAAAACGTTTTTCAAAAAATTTGGAGGGAATTTTGTGGAATTCCTATATTATATAATATAGATTTCATTTCGGTCGACATTATTTATTTCTTGAATAACACTCGATATTGAATCATGACTTGTATCATCAATGTTTGACTTCCTTGTTCGTCAAACTAAATTGATAAATTATTCATTCATACACTTATATCCCGAGGCTCAAGACTTAAAAAGTCCATTCAATTAAGAGTAGAATTCTTTGATGTGTCAGATTATTGATATCTCAATCTGTTAAACCTTGGGGACTTACTCAGTTTCCTTATGTTATAGGAAAGGGCAAAGAGAAAGTTATCATCTAAGACCAATTCGTTGTTACCTCACCTAGTCAAGGTATGCTTTCTTAGCCCTATATCGTGGGTTAAACTAAAATAAATGGTGATTTCTTTGTAAAGAAAATCAAGCATTAAATGAAGGATGTTTTATTTTAACCATTTTGTCATTGCCTACTGTTTTGCGTTTGTTATCTGTTATCTCTGTGGGGGAACCCCACTTAGAGAAGAACATCAAACGTATTTAACATGGATGTTTCCAGTGACATATTTTATTGTAGATAGTTTGACTGTGGTAAAAGAGCATGCTCATTCTCATAAAATATTTTGGCGTCATGGGAGAATTTCAAACTCAAAACCCCATGTGCGACCCGATGTGTTCGGAATATTATTAGAAATATTAAAACCCCTTGGTTGTCAATGTATGTTTATTATGTTTTGGTGCATCAAAGCTCAACTTAGTATCGAGTCAAAATGTAAAAGTCTTGTCTAGGTCATTTATACTCGAGTTGTAATAGAACTAGAAATGAAGAATCAAGAATGCTGAAGGAATCAGCAGACTTGATGATTGCTGAAGATCGTTGAAGAAGCTAGTAAAAGCTAGTTAACACGGAGGAATGCTGAAAGCACTCATGTGAATGCTGAAGAAGTAATGCAACCATGGTGCGAGATCATAGCAAGCCTGCTGAGATGTCATTTGTATGCCAATCGCCAGCAAACACTCAACAACAATCAAGAAAAATACAAGTCGTAAATCAGAAAGATCTGGCTCACAAGTAAACCTGACGAATCAGAGAATAGAACAATCAACAGACACAACGGAGGTTTCAAGTTCAAACTAAAAGATCTGTTCAGACAAAGACGACTACAAATAGGAGCTACGCCAATCAGAGACGAATGAGACTTGAAGAGTCACTGTGCGTTGCAGAAAAAGGAAGAACAGAGATTGGCGAGCAATCCCTTTGAGTCTAACAGATAAGATTCAAACAGTCGTTTGAATCTTTACCTCTAAATCGGTGTCGTCCAAAGATAATTCAAAGGTTCACGAAATTATATTATACAGAGAAAATACAAGAGGATTCAAAACACTTAAACTCACGCGAACTCATCCGAGCTTGTACCTAATTAAATCTTTCCCACAAGCTTTCATACCTAAAGCTCAAGACCTCTAAAGTATAACTTTTAAGGTTAATATTGGAATTCTTTTTATTCTTAGAAAGAATCTAGCAAGAAAGAATCTAGCAGTCACTTTGCTGTGCAAGCATGATTTTCACGGGCAATTGCCAACACAATGATAGATTCTGGGAAGAACTATAAAACTCCCAACAATCAACGTCCAAGGAGAAGGGAGGTTTGTCCTCACTCTACGGAGTGATAATATGAAGATTGAAGACCGAGGTGCTTGAAGGTGCGCGCTAACCAGACAGAGCAGATACTCAACTTTAGAGATCAAGCCTGACCTTGTAATCAATCATTTAGTGAATTTCAATCAGAGGACTGAAGAGTAGACGTAGAATAGTTATTCGAACCACTATAAACCATGTGTTCTTTTACTGCTTCATTTCGTTATATTGTGTGTGCATATATTTAAAACTCAACACATTAAGTGTTGTAGTATAATTTGCAATTAACTTAACGAATATTGGAGCTAAAACACATTTGATAAAGACTTGCATATAAACACTCTTATTGGGGACCAACAGGTGGTATCAGAGCAGTTGGTCTTTACAGACTAGCTGCTTCTGAGTCGCTTAGGACCAGATCCAGTTTTCCTTGCACTTGTTTCCTATTTTATGTTAGCTCAGGATAAAGGATAATGGCAAACAACACGAAGTTTTAAAAGACAACACGAAGTTTTAAAAGTTCACACCGGAAGCCTACTCCACATGGAAAAAGAGATTATTGATCACGTTGATGAACATTCATCCAAAAATGGAGCACATAATCAATGTGGGACCAATTAAGATCCAGAGGGTGAAGACTCGAGTCGGCGAATATGTACAAAAGCCAGACGTAATGGTTTGACAAGCCGTACGCAGAGTCGACGCAGGAAGATTGAGTTCGAGCACAACTTAATTACGTAACCATGGATTTGATCTTGAATTCTATGCCACCTACTCTAGTGTCAGAAGCTCTAGAATACAAGAATGTTAAAGAAATGTGGGAGTTTCTTGGCACTCTGAGTACAGAGACCGATTAAATGAGGAGAAATAAGGTACAACAATGTGTAGACAGATATGAATCTTTTAAAATGCTTTCTGGAGAAACAATCAAGCACATGGAAGCAAGATTCAACTCCATCGTGGCTGAACTAAAGAAGTTGGGAAGAACATATGAACTTCCTCACATGAATTCAAAGATCCTCTCCAAAATGCCAAAGAAGGATTGGTTTGTCAAGGTTACCAGCCTGAAGGAGAAAGATCTATCAGCCATGAGCACCAAAGAAGTATTCGCGCAGCTTCATGCGCATGAATGGGACATCATGGAGATCAACAAGAATGAATTTGTTCGAGCAGTAGTACCCATTAAAGACCATCCAGAAGACGCTACATTCTTTGTGAAAAGAGATGCACGGAAGTGGAAGACAAAAAAGTCATTCCGCTCAAATCGTCCAGCTCAGACTAATCCGGCGAAGGAGATCTCATCGACCAGTGGATCTCAAGTTAGAGAGAAGGAATGTTTTATCAGCGAACTGGAAGAGCAAGTCAATAGATTTCAAAAGCTGCTGCTGAAGGTCAAAAGGAAGAAGGAAGAATCTCAACAAAGCCAACCAACAGATAGCAAAATAGCAAGAAGTATTATGAGAACATGTTATGAATGCAAATCGCCAAATAATTTAAAGTTTGAATGTCCTCGAGTGGATCTTAATGTAAGAGAGAGATTAAGAAAGTTGTTTGAAAGACGAGCATCAAAAGCCGTTGCAAATGCTCTACTGACCAGGACAGAAATTCTAGATATCCCAGATCATGACGAAGAAGGATACTCATCTGAAGATGAAGAGGATGTCCTCATGGTATTCATGGCCCGCATCAATGAAGATGTCAATGACAATGAAGAGCAGATAACCGAGTCAGCTCTAGTTGCCACAAGAAATCAGGTAACAAACTCTACTATGTATGTTGCATCTACGTCAGATAACTTGCATGATACTGCTGATTCATGCTTCTTAGAATCAGCAGATATAACTGTAGAACATCTTCTGAAAGAAATTTCAAAGTTTCATGCTTTAAAAAATGCATTGATTCAAGAAAACTCCTCGCTAAAATCTCAGCTTTCTACTTTGACCTTTCAGATTAAGCAATCTAGGTCAGCCGACGAGGAAATTTTAAAACTCAAAACTGAATTCTCCTCACTCAGTAAAGATTTTGATAATTTAAAGAAGGAGAATGATATTCTGTAAAATTCCATGCAAAATTCTTTTCAATGTAAATTTTCAAAAAGCACGGGAGATATAGATGAAATTTTGAGTGTTCAAAGAGTTCAAAAAACTTTGTTGGACTGGGTTTTGAGAAAGAAGAATCGAGCAATGCTGAATCTAGTAAATAAAAGAAAATCAATTTTGTCCCAGCTACTGGGAAGAATCAGCAATCTGCTAGGAAAGACAAGAGGGAAAATTCTAAGTTAGCTAAAATTTCTCAGCAGAAATGTTGGCAAACTAACGTCCCTCAGTTGATTGCTCAGCAAAGACTAAATTACTTGTCTGCTGAGAAAAGGCCAACAAAGTCAAAGTATGTAGCCCAGGAGACTATTCCACCTGCCAGGAAAGCTCATACAAACCCTAGCAAGGCTAAGCAATCTGCTGAGATTGCAAGGAAGTGAGCATACACACTAAGTAAAAGGAACACCTACTTGAGGCCAGAGTCAAATACAACACACTTTCAAAAGACTGTGAAGGCTCGACACACTACTACACACTTCAATACTGATTCAAAGTATTACTTCAATAGGCAAGGAAGGGTAGTAAAACGTGATGACAAGAGAAATGTCAAAATCACAAAGGTCTGGATTCCCAAGGGAATGATCCAGAAAACTAATCTTGCAGGACCCGTAATTGATCGGGTACCTAAAATGTAACTTATTTGTTTTGCAGGAACAAGATCTTGGAAGAAAAACTTCAAGAAAACTAAAAGAATGGATCCTAGACAGTGGATGCTTAGGTCACATGACGGGAGATGAAGACATATTCACGGATCTTCAGAAGATGAGAGGACCTTCAGTCTCCTTTAGTGACAACTTAAAGGCTAGAGTAATCGGAAGAGGGTGCATCGAGCAAAATGGAATGTGCATCATTAATGTGGCCTCGTCAACTGTCTCAAGCACAATCTACTGAGCATGAGCCAGCTACGTGAAAATGGATATATTGTTTCCTTCTTTGATACAGGTTGCGACATTGCTGACAAAACCACTGGAGATGTAAAGCTTAGAGGAGTCAAAAATGGTGGACTCTATATTGTAGATTGGGAAAGTGGTCAGGAAGCCTCATGCTTCATCGTGTTCAACAAAGTCGAAACCAACTGGTTATGGCACAAAAGGCTAACGCACTTTAACTTTAAAACTATCAACTATATAGCCAAAAATAACATTGTTGCAAGACTGTCGAAAGAAACCTTCAAGAAGGAAGGAATTTGAAGAGCTTGTGAACAAGGGAAACAAGCAAAGGCGTCCTTCAAGTCTAATCCAAAAAAGACAACTTCAAAGAGAATCCTTGAGCTGCTGCACACGGATCTATTTGGCCCTGTATCTCCGCCCGCTATAGGTAACAAACAATATACATTAGTTGTTATTGATGAATTTTCCAGGTATACGTGGGTGAGGCTCTTGAAGAGTATAGAATGATACTTTGAGTATAGAATGACAAAGATCTCACGGTGAAAAGGATAAGGTCCGACAATTGTACCGAATTTTGTAACAGAGCACCAATGAATTTCTGCGCCAATGTTGGGATAGGACACGAAAGGTCCACTGCACGAATACCTCAACTTGTACACCTTATTTCCTCATTCAAAGCCAGGCGGTTGCTCCACTAAACTTCTGCTTTTAGTTCACCATTTAGGAATGCACTCTTAACATCCATCTGAAATACAGTGAAACCATGGTGAGCACCATATGCGAGGAATAACCTGATTGCTTCCAGTCGAGCTACTAGAGAAAATGTCTCGTCCAAATCGATTCCTTCACATTGAGCGTATCCTTGGACACCACGACTTGTCAGAAAACCGTGCAAGAGCATGGTTCGAACTCGTGTACAGGCTGCACGCAAACCCTAGGGTTTTGTAGTGCTGCAGTCGTGTCGGAGGCCTCTATCGTCCGCCCTCATCTACGTCACCTTCGATCTCAAGCTGTTGCATCATCGACATTGACCACCAGAGGGAGAGAGCACTATCGCGAACCGTGCACAGAGCCGCGGAGGTCACGTACGCTCACAGAGACTAGAGCTCTACCGTGCGTGCGTGTCCTCGCGTGCCTGGCCGTTGTTGCCAGCCACTGCTCCCTGCCACCCCCTTGCGCGCCATCGGCATGCCTTGCTGGCCACCTCTGCAGCCATGCCTGGGTGCGCAGGCTTCTTCCTTCGCACGCGGTGAACCCTAGGGTTCCGTCACTGTGCGCCGCCGCACGTGTGTTGGGATTGTATAATAAAAGCATTTATGATTAAGTGTGTTCGTTTGATACACTGGTCTTCATAAATGTATTACATCTACGTAGTCGCTATCTGATATAACAAACATATGATACGAACTATAATATCCTATTATCTCGCTTATAGGGATGATCATATGGTGTATAGGAGATCACAGAGGATCATATGAATCGTTTGACTTAGCGAGATATAAAAAATATCACGGCTGAGACAGTCCCTGGATAGGCTGTCGGTTTATGCTGCGGCACATCACTTTATAAGTGAGCTTATCCTAGCTACTTGATGTGTCGGTACATCTTTATGTATTGATGGGATCAACAGTGAGATGTGTCATTCTAATTGACATATGAATGTGCCAGATCTCTAGATACTTGTTATGATCTTAAACCTAATGGAAGGCTAAAGGGCATGCATAAGTTGACCACACTTTGACTTGCTATGGTGGTGAGTCTTTCATGTACTCTTATACCTGCTTCTTGGGTGTGGCGGTTTATGTGTGGCTTCCTTAGGCCGGACATGTAGGTAATCATATCCGCTTTAGGATGGAGACATACACTGAGGAGCTCACAAGGTTCATTATGCTAAACCCTGCAGGTTGAATTATTTAATTTAGGCATAAGTGAAAAGGAGTGAGTGGTACTACTTAGGAAATAAGAGATTAATTAATTATGGCTAATTGTCATAAGCCAAAATAATTAATGAATGTCCGGAACCTTAAATATGTGGATCATTCAAGTTTAATGCAACCCGTTCCATATTACGTGGTAATAAAGGGGTGAGTCAGCATTGTTACCGTGGTGAAGGTTAAAACAATGTTTTATAAATTAATTATGTTCTAGGTATGACATAGAACTAATTAATAAAGAGGGCCCACTTTATTATTTGCATTTGGTCCCTGGTCTGGCCCACAATCTGCTCAGAGCCCATTAGGGTTAGGGTTTTGTAAACCCTAGCACTATAAAAGCCCCCTCTCTATCAGATCTACAAAAAAACAATACACACAACTATGGGAGAAGAGAGAGAGGGGCGACAACTGTTTCATTGGTAGGAAGTGATCGATTCCTCCGGGTCTCTGATTCAACTCGGTAGCGTATCCTCACCGGATTCTCGAGGTGCAAGGGAACAGATCAGAAGATCAAATATGTTGGAATAAGAAGGCATGTATCGATCCCACATCCAGATCTACTCCTTCGTTATTGTCTCCGATGTAGATCTGTAGATTAGCCGTTGGAGTTCAGGTATTCCTTAGATCCATCCTTTGCAATTTAAATATTAGGACTATGCATAGGGTTTATTCAATCTGATTTGTTTTGATACCCTAAGAACGATCCAAACGGCTAAAGAAATAAATGACAACTCACGTTGTCTATTGTAGACTCAATTCCTACAATTGGCATCAGAGCCAGGTTAGGATTTTTAGGCTCTATCTCAAATAAATTAAGATTGAATAAATATGTATGTTTATATTTATTGTTGATGGATTTGATTGTCGTGGATGTTTTTGTTCTCGTGGCCTTCTCATTTTTGGATCTATTTTTCACCACGAGAAAATTTGTGGTTAGATTTGATAGGAAATCATGTAATAGATCTAGATCTATTTTTGTATTTTCTTTAATTTTCAAATATGTAAAATGGAGAATCTGAGATCCGGAAGAAGAGATGAAGAACATTCATCAGATCTGACAACAGTTCAGATTCAGCCCAGCAGCAGGCGGCAGCGGCCACAGCGTCGGCGGCGGTGGGCGGTGGCAGGTGGCGGCGATGGGCAAAAACCTAGGGTTTCTGCCAGTGGCTGGGCCGCGCCTTGCTTTGTTTGACTGCTATTCACGCGCTCCGGTGGATGCAGGTCCGGTGAGCAGCTGGCCGCCGCAACGGATGGCACTGGGCTGACGGCGGCACGCGGGTTAGCCCACTGGGCGTGTGTGTGCACAGTCCTATGCGTGTTTCCTCTGGCGCCCTGGTTCTCTGTAGGACTGGGATGTGTCTCGCGGTGTCCCTGCGAACGATGACATCCAGCGAGGTTGTCGTGTAGAAGTAGAGTCGTGCGCGGCTGCACACGGCGAGGTAAGCAGCGTAGATGGGCTGCAACTATTGCTGCTTTGCGTTTCAAAAATGTCGTCGGCAATGGCGGTTGCTGCTACGACCGGCGACGGCTGTTGGCGGTGGTGGTTCACGTAGAAGCAGGCCGCGCGCGGAGGTGGGTTTTTGCAGCGCGGCCCCTGCGCTTGCTGTGGTTTCTGCGCGTACAGTGAAGCTCGCCGGCAACGTGGGCTGTCTGAGATGGTGACCGGAGATGGCCGGCTGCAGGCATGGCTGGAAAAGCAGCTGGGGGCGGCTGAAGGTGTTGTGGCAGCGAGGGATTCCAAACCTAGGGTTTGGTTACACAATTTGGGCCAAAAACCCTAATTTGAAGCCCAACTGTTGATTTCCCAGCCCAATTCAGATTTCAACTCCAAAGGAGGCCTAGTTTGAAGATCTGTATTGCAATTAAATCTTGTAATAGTTAGATTTAATTTATTTCCCATGTAATCGCATCTGAGGGGCAACGAGAATTTCATTTGCTTATTTTATTTATTCTCGTTATAATGTGATTTATTATATGTGCACTAGTAAATAATAGGAAAGCATGCTTACTTGCCTTATTTATTTACTATTTAAGCATGTTGTAATTTTTAGTTATTGAGCATGCTTTTATGTGATTTATTTTATGTTTTGAATTGTGTCTATAAATTCCGGAATCATATTAATTTATGATGGAATTTTAGATGTGAAATAATTTATGAGACATAAAATAATATGTGCGCATGAAACCTTTAGAAATTAAAAATCCTAAGCTGGATTTCGGTTATCTTTTAAACTAAAATCATTAGACCTCCACAAATACGACCTCTCATTAGAAGTAAGGCATTTCGAAGCGTAAATGTCTGCTGAAGCAGCTTGCGCTAGAAATAAATTACAAGTTCTAATGCGATGAGGTTTCTAAATAAAACATTTAGTTTAAGATGAGAAGTGGGAGCCTCTAAGCAAACATCTACTGAAGTGGCTTGCATTGAGACAACTTTCACTGGTCTCTAAGATTAATCTAAATGATATAACGAAGGGTGTAAAGGGCATGCGGTATGTGTCGAGTACCTATGCCTGATTGCCTTTTGCCATCCGGAGTTAGGATAGTGGTTAATTGGCTTAGGTGTTGCCTAGAGTATAACTCATAAATGATGTCCCAGCTCCGGATAGGTGAACATGGTCTAAGGATCTCCAATATTAATTTCTTTTGTCCGCGGATACCTGCCATGGAGATAAATTAAAGGACCTATTTTGGTCTAGTTGAGCGTTTGCCGTAAACGTCTGCTGAAGCAGCTTGCGGTAAATTAGCTTGGGCAACTAGAGGAAGCAAATTGCATCATTTTATGTAAAGGTTCTATGCATATTTATTTCAATCGTTCGTAGTATGTGCTTACTTTAATCCACTTATTCATAGTATGTGCTTACTTTAATCCCCTCTCTATCAGATCTACAAAAAAGCAATACACACAACTATGGGAGAAGAGAGAGAGGGGCGGCGGTTGTTTCATTGGGAGGAAGTGATCGATTCCTCCTGATCTCTGATTCAACTCGGTAGCGTATCCTCACCAAATTTCCAAGGAGCAAGGGAACAAATCAGAAGATCAGATCTGTTGGAACAAGATAGCTTGGATCGATCCCACATCCAGATCTACTCTTTCGTCATTGTCTCCTATCTAGATCTGTAGATTAGCTATTGGAGTTCAGGTATTCCTTATATCCATCCTTTGTAATTGAAATATTAGGAGCATGCATAGTGTTTATTCAATCTGATTTGTTTTGATACCCAAAGAATGATCCAAACGGCTAAAGAAATAAATGATAACTCACGTTGTCTATTGTAGACTCAATTCCTACAACGTGACCATCCCGCCCCTCGTCGGCTGCTGCACCGTCATCGATGTCGTCCTCGCGGCCTTTACGACTATCGTGCACAACCCTTGTGCCGGCACCGCCGTGCGCCGACGCACTCCGTCGTGCGATCGTTCTTTGTTTCATTTTATAGATTTAATTTGAAATTTGAAAATTACATGGGAATAGCATCCTAATGCATTTTTTAAACACAAATTCTTATAAAAAGGTGGATTAACCCGAGAACCACGAGGAACAAAAACACATACAATCCATAAACCATTCATACATAATAATTTATTAATAAAAATCATGCATAAATAATAGGCAATATTATCTTTCCAATAGAGCCAATTAAATTAATTTGGCTCTGATACCAATTGAAGGGATTTAGATACCGTAAATTGAATCACTCAATTTCGTGTAAGCGCAGATCATTAAATTGGATATCAAAATAATTATTATGCCTATGATTTAATCCTAGCATACTCCTATTGAATATGCATAAGAAGGTTTATGCGAAATACCTGGATTGTAGTGTAGGGATTTACCGGCGAACCGAATTATCAAATCCAACTGAACCGAATTGTTTCAAGGATGTTGAGAACAATAAACATACGATATACCTAGCATGTTCCTATGAATTTAACGTAGTGAATTAGGGATTACCTTTCTTCCGTAGAGTCAGATCCAATCTTTCGCGTACGAATTCAAATCACTTGATTCAACCACGTGATTTAATTAAATCTGCAGAAACAAAAATTAGACAAATCCAATTTCTAGATTTAATTAAAATAAAGAAAAGAGAAGAAATATGTTCTCCAGATTAGGCCTTTAGTTCTGTATCCCAATGCTGTTCAATCCTGCTACTGGTGAGGATTCCACCGGACTGTGAATGTGTAAGCCAGAGTCAAATTTCTTCTCTCTCAAACATACAGGAGGCGCCGCCCCTCTCTCTCTCTCTACCTAGGGTTTCTGTGATTTTGAACAGAGCTAGGGTTTCTGAGAGAGAGCTGTCTATTTATAGACCTAGGGTGTCAACCCTAATGGGCTACTGGGCTCGATTCAGCATATTTAATTGGGCAAGACCTGGGTTCCAATGCAAATAATAAAGTAAGCCTATGAATTAATTAATTCCCATGTCCACAATCCAAAATACAATTAATTAATTAATATTAATTTTTTTCACCATAGAATTAATACTGACCTATCCCTTTGTTACCACGTTATGAGAACGGGCTACATTGACTTGAGAATCCCCATATTTAAGGTTACTTGACATTCATTAATTAATCGGAGCTTCTGACAAGCTCTATCTACAATTAATTAATATCTTATTTTCCTAAGCAGTACCACTCAAACCTTATCACTCGTGCATGAACTTAATCAGCCTGCAAGACTTTAACACGATGAATGTTATTGAGCTCCTCAGGGAATGTCTTCATACTATTACTCGGATATGGTTACCTAGCTCCGATCTCATGCTTTACTCCACGAACTGTTGCTACCCAAGATGTGGGTAAGGAGCACGTTACTCACGCTCTCCACCATGGCAAGTTAAAGCAACAGTCAACCCGTGCATACCCCTAAACCTTTGTTAGGGTTTGGACTCAATCAAGATCGAGATCTTGTATTCTCTGATGTCAGACAGTAGAATACATCTCATTGTGGTCCAGTCAATTCACCACCGTGCGCACCAGCATATCAAGTAAGCAAGACAGATTACTTCTTTCCAATTATGCTACAGCCTATATCAACAGACTTATCCTCGTACGTTGTCTCGGCTGTGATAATATTTATATCTCACTAGGTCAAGTGATCATACTGTCTTCTGCGAACTACAACACGCAGTATGATCGTCTCTATCGTTGAGATAAGATAATATCGTTGTTACTCGCATGTAAGTTTGTTAATAGATAGGAAATACCGTTGAATGTATACTCATCGTAATAAATTCTTTCTTCATACAAAACCCAACAATCTCCCATTTATACTCAAAGCATTACACTCGCTATTACAGAGTATACAATGCGACTATCTAGCCTAGCTATTACATCAACCATTGCCAGTGGTAGGCATCCACCTCAGACCTAGTCCACGAATATGTCTTTCGTAAACCTTCTGTGGCAAACACATTGAACGGATAAGCTAGGTTGTCACTAGTGTCAATCTTCTTGATCTGCACATCGCCCCTCGATATGATTTCTCGTATGATATGGTACTTCCTCTCTATGTGTTTGCTCGCCTTGTGAGTTTGCCCCTGCACCAGAGTTGTCACAATAGATTGTGATACTCTTAGGCAGACTCGAAATCACATCCAACTCTAAAAGGTAGTTCCGGAGCCATACCCCTTCTTTCGAAGCTTCGGAGGTGGCTACATATTTCGCCTCCATGGTGGAGTCAGCAATGCATTTCTGCTTTGCGCTCCTCCAAGATACAACCCCACCTCCCAAGGTAACCACATAACTTGAGGTCAATTTCTTCTCATCCTGGTCCCCTTGGAAATCCGAATCTGTGTAACCTACAGGGCACAAATCCTCACTTTGATAAACCAGGCAGTAATTCCTAGATCTCTTCAAATACTTGAGTATGTGCTTTACCGCAGTCCAATGCGCCTGTCCAGGGTTAGACTGATATCTTGCTACCATGCCAACGGCATAACAAATATCAGGCCTGGTACACAGCATTGCACACACGAGACTAACTACCGCTGATGCGTATGGTACAAGTCTCATCAAATGTTTATCACTTTGTGTCTTAGGACACTGCTCAGTAGAAAGATGTACGCTAGGTCTGAAAGGTAGCAAGCCTTTCTTGGCTATTGCATGCTGAACCGGGCTATCACAGTGTCCACATAGAATGTATGGGATAAGCTTAACATCATTCTCTCACGATCCTGTAAGACCTTAATCCTAAGGATGTACCCAACTTCTCCCACATCCTTCATTTGGAACTGTTCGGATAACCAACATTTAATCTCCGACATCACTCCCTTATTGTTTCCAAATAGGAGTATGTCGTCCACGTACAGTGCAAAAAAAACCACGCTCCCACTGACACAAAGTCGGTAAACACAACTTGCGTTCTCCAACTGTGAAAATCCATAAGATTTAATCACCTCGTTCAAACGTAAGTTCCATGACCTTGAAGCTTGCTTAAGTCCGTACAAGGACTTCTTAAGCTTCCAGACAAGATGTTCCTCGCCCTTGCACATATAACCCTCATGTTGCCGCATATAGATGTCCCTACCTTCTGCAAGGTAACCGTTTAGAAACTCGATTTTGACATCCATCTTCCAAATCTCGATGTCTAAGTGCGTTGTTATGGCAAGAAGTATCCGGAAGGATTTGAGCATGGCTACCGGTGAAAAGGTTTCATCATAGTCTATGCCCTCTTTCTGACTAAAACCCTTTGCCACTAGCCTGGCTTTGAAAGCTGTAACTTCTCCATCCGCTCCCTTCTTTCGCTTGTATACCCACTTGCACCCTATGGCCCTAAAGCCATCAGGCAGCACAATTTTCTGGTATACATCCATAGCGGTTATGGATTCAATCTCAGAATCCATGGCGATGCGCCTCTTCGCAACATCCTTTTCCTGCACTGCCTTTTCGTAAGTCAGTGGGTCAGATTCCTCATGTCCATCTTCCGGGCTCAACTTCGAAGACTCACCCACGAACATGTACCTTTTTGACTGGAAAATAACTCTCCCACTACGACGAGGCATCGGTGCCGTGTCTGCAGTTGGTGCAGCAACTTGTGGTTCTGCACCTTGCACTGAAGAACACGTCGGTGGTGTTGTACCTCACACAGGTGCACCAAAGTTCGCACGTTCCCCTTCCCCTGGAATCGCATTCTCATCTTCAATTTCTTGAAGAACTACATCACTCCTTGTCTTGTGGTTTCTCACATACTCGTCCTCCAAGAATCTAGTGTTGGTGCTAACAACGATTCTCTGACACTCAGGACAGTAAAAAAGTAACCACCTTTCGTTTGCCTAGGATACCCTATAAATAGCATTACCTTGGTCCTGCTTTCTAACTTATCAGGTTCCTTCGTCAGCACGTGTGCAAGACAACCTCATACTCTAAACTTGCACAAATTAGGTTTGCGTCCAAGGAAGAACTCACAGGGTGTCTTAGGAATCGCTTTAGAAGACACCAAGTTTAAGATGTAAGATGTTGTTTCCAATGCGTATCCCCAAAACAAAATGGGTAAGCTTGCATAACTCATCATTGATCTCACCATCTCCAAAAGAGTTCTATTTCTTCTTTCAGCTACACCATTTTGCTGGGGAGTACCCGGTGCAGTCCACTGGGATGTAATACAATGATCTGACAAATATTGCAGAAACTCGTTCCCAATGTATTCACCACCGCTGTCAGATCACAGCGACTTGATAGTTTTCCCGACATTCTTTTCTACCTCAGACTTGATCTCTTTGAATTTCTCAAACCATTCAGACTTGTAGCGAAGCAGGTAAATGTATCCGTATCTCGAGTAATCATCAATGAAAGTGATGAAATACTCATATCCTCCACGAGCCTGTGTGGACATGGGCCCACATAAGTCAGAATGGATCAATTCCAACACCTCATCTGCTCGAGACTGACTAGTCTTGAAAGTCCTAGAAGACATCTTTCCCTTGATGTAGGATTCGCAGATTTGATAAGGTACAGGCCAGACTAAGTCCAATGTACCATCGTCTGCAAGTCCCTGAATCCGCTTCATGTTGATATGACCCACTCTCAAGTGCCAGAGATATGTAAGATCCTCATCAGAAGAAATAAACCTTCTCTTTCTAGGATTATCAATTACAGATGAATTACATGCAGCATTTGCGGAAGTCTTATGATGATAGTTAACGACATAGAGAGTTATTCAGCATTCCACGACAGATAACAACGTTATTACCAATGATAGAAACACCACTATAAAAAATAACTGAATATTCATCAACATAAAGTTTGGAAACTAAAATAAGGTTCCACCGAAAATCCAGCACATATAAAACATCTCTCAAAGTCAAAATAAAATCATCAAAGTACAAGGTGACATCTCCAATGGCAGCTACACTCACTTGTGCTGCATTTCCCATTGCGATGGTAACTTCGTCATTGTTCAGCACCCTCCTCGGTGTGAACCCCTGCAAAGTGTAACAAACATGGTTAGTAGCTCCAGTATTCACTACCCACGAATGAGTAGAAACTGATGCTAAACATGTTTCCGTTACAAATGCAAATGGCGTAACTTGTCCCTTGCTTCCACATGCGCTCTAGCTTGGAGTGACACCAACCCTCTTCATCTCATTTGACCTCCTTTCATGTCTTCTTCGATAAATCAGATTCTTGTACCCAGTATAAACCACATCTTTCAATGTGTTCAAACTGTGCACAAAATCCGATAACTCGGAGTCCCATGAAAGTACGAAAGACTATTCTACCAGGAGATCAGTAAGCAACTCTTTGAAAGTATACTCGCTTCTCTTAGCTACATCTTTCTTAAAGTCATAAAGTGAAAGCGGTAATGAGTTCAGGATTATATCGATCTTAGCCCGATCACTTATACTTCCACCTCTACGTGTGAACCGATTCATGGTGTTATCCATCATCATCACATGTAATGTCACTGAACTACCATTAGCCATTCTCTTGCAGACAAGGTCTTTTACGAGATCACAGCTGACAGTTCGTTCCACTTTGTCATACGTAGCCACCAAGACAGTCCAGATTGCAACAGAGCTACAATAGCCCATGTACTTGAGCTTCAATTCTCTAGTCAGGTTATCCAAGATTAACTTGTAAGTAAAATCTTCAGATACCACCCATCTGTCATAGAATTCCTTCTCACGTCTAGAGACTTTATGGTAACATGGGGCAAGTGGCTTCATAGTAAGAACAAACATGTATTTCTTAGACAGGAGGATATACTCAATGCAGTATCTCTACTGAGGATAGTTTGGACCAGTTAAGGGATTGAGAGCAAGAATATGATCAACAGTAGACATAGACATATCTGAAACAAATAAATAATCTTAATAAGAACATACATGCAGAACATTCGAAAACAAATGCATTGAAAACCTCTTGATAAATCAAATACAAATGTTTTCCACTAATAGGCCAAGAGTTCCCACCGCAAGATACACTCGTAGACGTTTACGATGTCACCTTCAATCAGACTGCGGGTTTTAAGCCCCAATCCTTTAATTTCATACCATGTCAGGAATCCTTAGACACATGAAATTAATTATTAGTGTAAAACCTTAGACCAAGCCATCTCTCAAGAATAGGGAAGCAGCAACTACATTATATTCTAAGATTCTTCTAAGCACTTAACAACAAATTTAACTCCAGCCAAAAGAGACAGTTTGGCATGGCGCGTAAACATACCGCACGACCCTTAAAGCCTTTGTTATCTAAAATTTAAATCAATCCTAGAATACTTATGAGAAAGAATTACGCAAGCTATACTCGTAGACGTTTATGCAAAACTCTCCCACTATTCACTTATTTAAATTGTTTGTCTAGAAATCCCAATACCTACAGCCCATGCACCTCCGAAAATTAAAAAGCTACACTCGTAGATGTTTACTAAGACGGGAGATACACTTACAGCCTAGGACCACTTTGTGGATGTCTATGGTTTAATTAAAAATCCGCTTAGTATTTTTGATTCAAAAGGTTTCTTAAATGCGCACATAAATAATTTCTTGTCATTATACTTTCCCAAATTTTCGCATGTAATTAAACAAGCCCAAAAATTCAAAATATAATCCAACAAAAAATTAATCACATAAGCATGCTTATTAAAGTTGTAAATAATAAAGCAGTAAAACATGCTTTTCTATTATCTACACATGCTTATTGCGCAATTAATAAATCACATATCATACGAAGCAATCAAGACAACCAAAAAATCCTCGTGGCCCCCCCACAAAATAGAAAAGTTAAAATAATCCTATGTATTACAAAATTTGAAATTTCAAATTCAAAATTTGGATAACCTCAAATCTTCTTCAAATCTTCACAAATCTTCCAGGGCCTTGATATCCTCAACCACCAAATGTTTTTGGATCTAGGGTTTTGAGATTTGAAAATGATGGATTTATATACTGAAAACTTTATGATTGGTATATTATGTACAAGGTCGATTGGTTAATATACTGGGAATCATAAATGTTGTATGTTCATCTCCTGTCTCAATTAACAAACATGTGTCGCAAACGCAATTATCCTCTTATCTCGTCGATAGGGAGATCATACGGTGTGTAGAAGATCACGAAAGATCGTATGGATTGTTTGACCTAGCGAGATATGAATAGTTATCACAACTGAGACAGTTCCAGGATAAACTGTCGGTGTAGGCTGCAGCATACGCAGTAATAAGCATCTTATCTTGGATGGCTTGGTATGCTGGTGTGGGGCACACATTGATAAGGACCTAAGTCGAGATCGATTCTTTTATCTGACATTAAAAGAATCTAGATCTCTATGGCTTGACGAGATCCTAAGCCTAAATGAAGGTACAGAAGTATATGCAAATTGTGTATTACTTTAAGTTGCAGTGAAAGGCTCTAGTTGAGCTTGTATATCTGTATCTTGGGTAATAGCAGTTTGTGTATGACTGTCTGGTACTGGAACTAGGTAACCACATCCAGTATAGGATGGTGACATTCCCTGAACAGCTCAAAAGGTTCGTTATGCTAAGTCCTGCAGGCTGATTAAATTCAAGCATAAGTGAAAAGGTTTGAGTGGATTGATTCAGGAATATAAGATGTTAATTAATTAAATAGCTTATCAGAGCTTAAATTAATTAACGAATCTCTGTAACCTTAAATGTGGGGATATACCGAGCCCATGCAACCCGTACCTCAAAACGTGGTAGAAAATAGGTAGGACAATATTGATTCTCTGGTGGAATGAATCAATATTAATTAATTATATTCTGGGTTGAATATGGAAATTAATTAATTGATAAGCCTTATTTGCTATTTGCATTCTGGTCCCTGGTCTGGCCCATGAAACTCAAGCCCAATAGAAGTCCATTATTTTCCTATAAATAGGCCTCAGTTCCTCAGATCTCAATACACAACAAGAGATCATAAGTTGCACACAGCAAACCAGGTTTTGGGAGCTGTGGTGATCGACTAAGATCTGAGAACGAGGAGGAAATTCTGCTTCTCAACCGGGCAATGGATCTAATAGAGAATCTTCACCAGATTTTCAGATCGAGTTGGGATACAGATCAGAAGATCAGATCAGGAGGATTTTTCTTCTCCCTCTCTCATTGTTTTTCGAAAATAACTGTTTTATTTTCTCAAGATTTATTTCCTCAATTTGTTAGGAATTAAATCTTTGTGCGTGGGAAAGATCAAAGGGAATCTCCGTGCACTCGTTCTTCAGAGTTCATCAATCCAGGTATTTCGCATAAATCTTCTTATGCATAATAATATAGGAGCATGCTAGGATCATTCATAGGCATAGCAATTTATTTTGATATTCCAATTAACGATCCTTGGCAAACGGACTTCGTGATTCAGTTCACGAATCCCTTTAGAAAATTGGTCCCACAATCCAACTGCAAACCCTAGGGTTTACATCAAATTGCACCAGCCGTCAAACCTCGAGCCCTACCGCCAAAGGAGGAGCAGCCGCTGGCCGACAGCCACCGCCGCCACCAACTACCACTGCGCCCGCACGCTGTTGTGCGTGGCTGCTGCCGCGTCGCACGACTGCATAAACCCGAGAACCACGTGGAACAAAAACACATACAATCCATAAACCATTCATGCATAATAATTCATTAATAAAAATCATGCAAAAATCATAGGCAATATTATCTTTCCGATAGAGCCAATTAAATTAATTTGCCTCTGATACCAATTGAAGGGATTTGGATACCATAAATTGAATCACTCAATTTCGTGTAAGCGCATATCATTTAATTGGATATCAAAATAATTAATATGCCTATGATTTAATCCTAGCATGCTCCTATTGAATATGCATAAGAAGGTTTATGCGAAATACCTGTATTGTAGTGTAGGGATTCATCGGCGAACCGAATCACCAAATCCAACTAAACCGGGTCGTTTCATGAATGTTGAGAACAATAAACATACGATATACCTAGCATGATCCTATGAATTTAATGTAGTGGAATAGGGATTACCTTTCTTTGGTAGAGTCAGATCCGATCTTTTGCGTTCGAATTCCAATCCCTTGATTCAACCGCGCAATTTAATTAAATCTGCGAAAATAGAAATTAGACAAATCCAATTTCTAGATTTAGTTAAAACAAAGAAAATAGAAGAAATCTGTTCTCCAGATTAGGCCTTCAGATCTGTATCCCAATGTTGTTCAATCCTGCTACTGGTGAGGATTCCACCGGACTCCAAATGTGTAAGCCAGAGTCGAATTTCTTCTCTCCCAAACATACAAGACGCGCCGCCCCTCTCTCTCTTTGCCTAGGGTTTCTATGATTTTGAACTGAGCTAGGGTTTTTGAGAGAGAGTTGTTTATTTATAGACCTAGGGTTTCAACCATAATGGGCTACTGGGCTCCATTCAGCATATTTAATTGAGAATCCCAATATTTAAGGTTACTGGAAATTCATTAATTAATTAGAGTTTCTGACAAGCTCTATCTACAACTAATTAATATCTTATTTTCCTGAGCAGTACCACTCAAACCTTATCACTCGTGCTTGAACTTAATCAGCCTACATGACTTTAGCACGATGAATGTTATTGAGCTCCTCAGGGAATGTCCCCATCCTATTACTCGGATATGGTTACCTAGCTCCGGTCTCAGGCTATACTACACGAACTATTGTTACCCAAGATGCGAGTATACGAGCACGTTACTCTGGCTCTCCACCATGGCAAGTCAAAGCAGCAGTCAACCCGTGCATACCCCTGAACCTTCGTTAGGGTTTGGACTCAATCAAGATCGAGATCTTGTATACACAGATGTCAGACAGTAGAATACATCTCACTGTTGTCCAGTCAATACGCTACCGTGCGCACCAGCATATCAAGTAATCAAGACAGATTACTTCTTTCCGACTACGCTGCAGCTTATATCGACAGACATGTCCTTGTACGCTGTCTCGGCTGTGATAATATTTATATCTCACTAGGTCAAGTGATCATACTGTATTCTGTGATCTACAACACGCAGTATGATCATCCTATCGTTGAGATAAGAGGATATTGTTGATACTCGCATGCAAGTTTGTTAACAGATAGCAAATACCGTTGAATGTATACTCATCATAATAAATTCTTTTTGTATACAAAACCCGACATGTAGAACTAAAGAACGCGATGCGCAGAGATATGATCCTTGATCCTCTTTCCCGTGCAACAAGATTTATTCCTATCAGATGAAGGAACTAAAGCTATAAAATTAAATAAATAATTTTTAAAATCTAGAGGAGAGAAGAGTAGAAAACGATCCTCTAGATCTGATCTTCTGATCTGTATCCCAGCTCCAATCTGAACATCTGGTGAAGATTCCCTTCAGATTCCTTGCCGATCAAGAAGTAGAATTTCCTCCTTGTTTCTTAGATCTAGTCGATCACACACAGCTCCCAAATCTTGGTCTGCTTGTGTTGCAATTTATGATCTTGTGGTGTGTTGTGATCTGAGAAACTCAGGCATATTTATAGGAAATTCTGATCTCTAAATGGGCCTGAGCTTTCATGGGCCAGACCAGGGACCAAAATGCAAATAGCAAATAAGTCCTATCAATTTATAAACTCCCACATTGAACCCAGAATATAATTAATTAATTGATATTGATTCATGCCACCAGAAAATCAATATTGTCCTACATATTTGCTACCACTTGGTGAGGAATGGGTTGCATAAGCTCGGTATATCCCCACATTTAAGGTTACAGACATTCGTTAATTAATTTAGGTTCTGACAAGCCATTTAATTAATTAACATATTGTTGGTCCCGAAATATTAGAGTCATCGTGTTGATAACTTAACACGAAATGCAGCGGAATAGATTCAAGTCTCTTGCACTTATCGTTGTTAACAAAGTGTTTTCTTAGGTCAAGTTGTTGCTTAAGTAAGTTTACAGATATACACTAGCAACTCCGTTGCTAGGTTTTAAATCAATCTTTGAACTGTAAACCAATAAAATAGTAAATGCATACAAGATTTATAGTGGTTCGATCAAATAGATCTACGTCCACTCCTTAGCCGAATCGCTAAGAATTTCACTAGAAAAGTATACAAATTACAAGGAATCGCGTTTCCAGTTAAGTAGGCAGTGAGCTTTCGGCCTGGCTACTTGACAGCTATCCTCCGTGAGTCTGAACTTCTCTGAACACAGCTTCGGCCAAGTCAAGGGCACACCTTCGTAAAACTTGTCCTTCGCTAATGAGGCTTTTATAGTTTGCCCCTGAACTTAATAAGTATGCGGCTAACGCCCGTGAGAGTCACAACCTTTTCAAGAGTGACTGTTGATTCTTTTCTGAAAGAAATGAATCCCAATGATTCAAATATTCTTGAATGCAATCAAGAATATCTTTAATGGAGTGTCAGTACTTCAATGACCAACACTTATGGTTGTTGAGAGCTTTTAAATAAGCTTTTGTACAGCTCTCAACTGACTACTTTCAAAGTTCACTTTATGAGAGGAATCTTTAGCTTGAGCGTTCGTGAATGAGTAAAGTGAGAAGAACACTTGTAGATCGTAAAAGCAGTTTTTTTTATCCAGTTCTTGAATCTGCCTTTTATAGTTGGAGATTCAAAACTTGAATCTCCATACCCGTTAGACACAACGGCTTCTTTCTCCATGAATGGATTAACTTGATAGAACACTTTTGGAGTAGAGACGTACTTCTCACACTACTTAGGGAAAGTCTCGTTCCTTGTGTGTCCTTTTTGTCAGAGTCGCAGTCCGGCTTCAAATTTGCTAAAGGTATATTTCTTGAGATCCTTTGACTTTGATACTTCATTGATTGCTGAAAGGTCCGAATGCTAATTCCTTAGCATTCTAGTAATCTTTTCAGCCAAATGTTGGCGATTCTTGTTCGTTTGTTTCTCTAGCAGCTTGTGAGTTGTGTGCTGACTCCATCTGCTTGTTGTCTGCTAGGGATTCTTCATAGCATACTAGTCTATTACAACTCAATGTATAACTTATACAGGACTTTACAAGTTGTGTTAGACGCTCTAGATTTCAGCAAATGATCGACCATCTAAATAAGGTTTGATTCAACAAAACCTTTTACAAATAAGTCCTAAGGAAGATTTTAGGGATAATTCCCAACAATTTCCCCCTTTTTGGTGCGATCAAAGCTTACTATCATTTGCTGACCATAAGTGGAAGAATGTCTGTGTTTTACAATTCTATGCTATTCTATCGATCTGACACAGAGTTTTTCCAACTAGGTTCAAGCAACAGAAATTATTATAGTCAAATTCCCCCTCAACAGTTGCTGGGGAATATTTCTCGATTAATATAAATAAATGTTTGCAACAACGCAATATGCTAGAATTTCTAGCACTCATTTAAATCAGCAAGCATTCATATTTATCAATCAAAATAAGGTCTTCATGTCCACATGCAAATTTGTTGAATACACCAGAAGTGTAGATCAACTATAGCACACCAGTAAAATTCAGAAGTGGACAAAAAGATTTTGTCAAAATCTGATCCAATTTCATATATGATATTGCAAGTTTAAGTACAAATTGGATACAGAGAGTAAAAGAATTGACCTTGTCGTTCATGAGCTGGGCGCTGGTTTGTCCTTTTCACTATCTGCTGATTTGCTCTTCTGAATGTCAGCAAACTTCTCCATTGTGAATTTCATGAAGTTCTCCAGAAGGGCTGCTCCTGATTCTCTTTCAGCAGCCTCACGCTCCAATTCTTTGGCCAACTTCTCTTGCTCTATAGCAATCTTTTGTAACTGAAGCTCATGTTCCTTTCTCTGTAATTCTAGCTTAGCTTCATGTTCCTTTCTTTGTAGCTCTAGTCTGGCTTCTAGTTCTTTTCTCTTTATTTCCTGTTCCCTTGTTGCTGACTCCTCCGCATTTTTCTTTCTTCTTTCCTTGTTAGCCTTTCTTCTTTCTTCCCCCTCTTTGATTGCAGCCAAAAAGTGAGTTCCATAGGCCACAAACGTTTCTTCGAGGTGAGTCCTGGTGTCTGTTAGGTCCTTTCGAACAACTTCTAGACCTGTCCTGTTCTCAGATATAGCTGACTTGCTTTCAGCGACCTCTGTTTGTATATGAGATACATCACCCCGTATCTCATCAACTTCTCTTCTCAAATGGTTGGTGGCTGCTTCTACTCTTTGATCAATGGCTGTTTCCAAATAAGAGTTGAAGGCTTCAGCTATTTCCGCAGGTAATGGGAAGGGTATCTGCAGGGATGTTATAGGAGAGGCATGGAAGGAAGTAGTCATAACGAGTTCTTGACTCGTTGGAATTGATTGCTGTTCCTAATAAGTATTCGTAGCAACATACTCCTGGTAGCATAGTTCCTCATTTAATATTCGACTAGCTGCATCCAAAACTTGTGTGGTCTCCTGGACAATTTGAGCTTCAGCTTTCTGAGCTTTCGTAATGACGTCCTGAATATCAATGTCCAGAAACTTAACCAACAAGTTATCGAATCTCAAAGCAGCATGTTCAGTAGCTAGTGCCTCTCTTCGAGCCTTCCGATGCTCCTCTTGTTGTGATTCATACTCTAATTGACGTTTCTTATATGCAACAGCAGCTTTTGCTTGTCGCTTAGATAGTTCAATCTTGGCGTCAGAGTACCCATCGGGGGCGAAGGTGGATTTGGGTAGTCCTGCATTCTGAGAGATAACGCGGTGTTCTCAGATGGCTTGAAGTCTACACACTACTTGTTGATGTGAGAACTGCTTCATCCCTGGAACTTGATCAATCCAATCAAAACACCAACGTTCTTCACGTCTCCAGAAGTTTAATCTTTTAGCTGCAATGCATATCATCCGCTCTTTGAAGCAGAGTTGATACATAATATAATCAAACTTTTTCCATCGACGGAACTCTTGTGCTAATAGGCGTCCTTCAGGTGTTGACTGATGGATTTATATATTGAAAGCATTATGATTGGTATATTTTGTACAAGGTTTATTGGTTAATATACTGGGAATCATAATTGTTGTATGTTCATCTCCTGTCTGAATTAACAAACATGTGTCGCAAACACAATTATCCTCGTATCTCGTCGATAGGGAGATCATACGGTGTGTAGAAGATCACGAAAGATCGTATGGATCGTTTGACCTAGCGAGATATAAAATAGTCATCACAGCTGAGACAGTTCCAGGATAAACTGTCGGTGTAGGCTGCAGCATATGCGGATAAGCATCTTATCTTGGATGTCTTGGTATGCTGGTGTGGGGCACACATTGATGAGGACCTAAGTAGAGATCGATTCTTTTATCTGACATTAAAAGAATCTAGATCTTTATGACTCGATGGAATCTTAAACCTATATGAGGATACAGAAGTATACATATATTGTATATCACTTTGAGTTGTAGAGAGGGTTCTAGTTGAACCTGTACTTCTGCAGTCTTGGGTGATATCAATCTGTGTATGACTGTCTGGTATCTGAACTAGGTAACCACATCCAGTATA
>JAPKLW010000005.1:1681530-1808477 GCA_026898455.1 Plectranthus barbatus | reverse complement strand
CCCCCCACCACAACAATTGAGCCCTCTGCAGTTATCTACAATTTTTTTTCCAATATCCTTCAATTCATGAGGGCAACTACCACCGTCTCCAAACACAGTTCTGGAGAACAAATCCCAGCTGCTAACCTCATCAAGAAAATTCATTTGAAGGCAATAAGTGTTGTTCAATTGAGAACCCAGTTGTGATAGTCACCAATATCCGACTGCCATTTCCATTGTTAGGAAAGTAACGCTGTATCTTGTCCCATGCATCAATACTCCACATATCATCCATTACAATTAGGAATCTTCTACCATATAAATATTTGTAGAGCTCTGATCCCAGCTCATCCTCACTCGTTTCACTTGCTTCTTTCTTATTTCTTTTAGTTGATTGAGAAAGAATTTCACAAAAAATCTCTTTGGTGTTGTATTTTTGAGAAATTGTAGCCCAAACACAAACATCAAAATGTTGCTTAATAAGTGGGCGCGCATAAATATTTGAAGCAAGAGTGGTCTTACCTATGCCCCCCCCATTCCAACAATTGGGATGATCGAGTTGGCCTCTGGTGAGCTTTTCCAAGATCCCATGTAGGACAGCATCAGAGCACACCATATCACTGGAAGTAGAAGAAGAAGTAGAAGAACATGTTAATGGAGCAGCCGATTCAGAGACTTCCTCATCATGAACCCCCACAACATTCTTTGTGTCTATTTTCATCGTCGTTTGCTTGAGATGTTCCAGTTCTTCTATCACTCGCTGTAGATCTTTGTAGAAGGTGATGCTTTCTATTTTCTGTCCATGGATCTTGGTTTGTTGATGATGAGTTATGTTGTGCACGATATGAGATTCGATAACATCTTCAGCTGCATCTACAATACGCATCTCCAAGGGATCAGATTCGTGGCCATCGGCAACAGGGGATTCGTAGGTTTCAAGAAAATCCAACAAAGAGGTAAGGATTTGAGAGAGAGATAGAAGCTGTTGGATGTCAACAGAAACAGGAGGGCAATGATGGTGTTGGATATCGTGTATGATATTCAGAAGTGAAACTAAGGCTGCATAGGCTGCCATGTCTTGGAGGAAAATATGAATGAATGTGAAAATGGCGAATTTGGAGTTGCAGAGTAGGTGCAATAATGTAAAACTACTACTAATGGGCCACTTGGATTATTAATTATCAAAAATCCTTAAACAATGCATTTTGTCTTAACCACCGCAATCGACGATGGAGGTTTCTTCATCCTAATCACCCACCCTGGGATCATAATTGACTTCAGCAACGCTTCTTTCAAGGCCAATATTATATGCATGTTTTGTCATCTGTGCCAACTTCAACCCAACACCAAAATATGATTATTAATTATAAAATAACCATATATAGAGAATATATTAACTAGAAACTATTTTGAACCATTGGTTTTTAGAATATGGATGGATGAGATCATAATATATATTATTTTAAACGTTATTTTAAAAAATTAAAAAGGGCTGGTTGAGAAATTAAATGTGGCAGTTCAAAAAGAAACCAGATTTTTACGGTTCTTGTGCTTAATTTGCTGAAATGTAATTTTCTTTTTATCCGATTTTATAAATTTAAATACGAATATGCATAAAACGCTTAACTAATCATGCATATTTCACTAGCTTTAACATACATGGGAATTGGTGTTACAACTTAACATACATGGATGCGGCAGTTTAAAAAAAAAACACTGTTTTTCACGGTTTTATGCTTTAATTTTGCTCAAATCTTATTTTTTTTGCATTGACTATTTTCTATAAGCTTAAAGATGAACATGCGTAAAATGTGAACATATTATGCATAGTTCGATGTGTTTCTTAATTTTAGATGCTATGCATGATTAGCTCTAAATGAATGCTTTCGAATTTCACCTATAAAGCTCATACAAATAAAATAAATCATATATTATTTTTTTAAAGTTCAAATATTATGCACGATTTGTTGAAAAATGATTGTTTCTCATGTGTACTATCATGCCTTTTCGTTATAAATTGTATTCAATTTTAAAATTAAATTCGATGCATGTTTAAAAAAAAAAAAAAAAAAAGTCGATGCATGTTAGGTTATAAATTAAGCTTATTTCTTTTAGGCGATATCCTTGTTTTCTTAGAAGATTATATTGCTTTAATCTAAATCTTATATTTCTAATCGATTCGCTAGTAGATATGTGTAGTCGAACCGTTATCACTTTCATTAGTTTCATATACATTTGGTGGAAAACATTAAATTGCTCTACATCATTACCAAAGAAAAAAAATTATCTTTATTATCTTATTCTCCATATTAACATTACAGTATTACATTATCCTCTGTATTATATTGCATTATTTAGTTTTAGTTATTACTTTATTTAATTTTACTACGATTATTTTATTCTTAACATATGCAATAGCCAATAGGGATTCCATTTGAAAGGTAATTAAATTATTTTTAATTTGATTTATAATAAGTGAAAAAGTATTTTAAATTGAATGAGTTATGATTATTTAATACTCCCTCCGTCCCACTCCAATTGTCACACTTACCAAATTGGGCGTCCCAACCAAATTGTCATCTTTCCAAAAATGGTAACTTTTTCACACTCAACAATAAAATATTAATCCCACTAACTCATTCTACACTCACAACTCTTAATTTCCGTGCCGAAAAGAAACATGACAATTCGCATGGGACGGAGGGAGTATTTTATAAGAATCATAGAGGAGAGAGAAAAATGGTTAGGGAGAAAAAATAAGAAATAACATTGGTTTATGAGAGAGAATAATATAATTTAATTACTTAATTATCCTAAATATATATTTAATTACTATTGTTAGGAAATTCGATGTTAGAAATCCCTTACTTATCATGTTTTGGTGGGTTAAAGGGTCAAGACCTAACCAGTCTAGGAAGTTTCGAGATTAGCTTCAGTTTCATTTTAAATGTGAAATTTTGTAAGGTCTTTTTATCAAGTTGTAATTGACGTTGATTGAAGGTAGATTGAAGAAATAGTCTGTGATGTGCAAAGGACTCAGAAAGACTGAAAGTTTAGTATGAGTCTCAATAGTTTTGGACTGACACGTTTGGGATCCGATATTAGAACTCATCGATCTGGGACTAACTAGTCTAGAATTTGCCAGTCTCATACTATCAAACTTGCCAGCCTGGGGATCAACGTTCAGACTAATGACGTTAGCCTGAAGGGATTTGTAGGTCGTGATTTAAATCATTCAAATCCGTGTAAGCACAGATTGTTTAATTGGATATCAAAATAAATTGCTATGCCTATGATTTAATCCTAGCATGCTCCTATTGATTATGCATAAGAAGGTTTATACGGAATACCTGGATTGTAGAAACTGAAGAACGCGATGTGCAAAAATTTGATCCTTTGATCCACTTTCCCGCGCAACAAGATTTATTCCTATCAGATTAAGGAATTAAATCTATGAAGTTAGTAATATTAATTTCGAAAATCAAGATTAGAGAAGAGTAGAAAACGATCCTCCAGATCTGATCTTTTGATCTGTATCCCAGCTCCAATCCAAAAATCTGGTAAAGATTCCCTTTGGGTTCCTTGCCGATCAAGAAGCGGAATTTCCTCCTCGTTTATCAAACTCAGTCGACCACACACAGCTCCCAACTCTTGGTCTACTTGTGTTGCAACTTATGATCTTGCGGTGTGATTTGATCTGAGAAACTGAGGTCTATTTAGAGGAAATTTTGATCTCTAGATAGGATCTAAGCTTTCATGGGCCAGACTAGGGACCAGAATGCAAATAGCAAATAAGGCATATTAAATTAATTAATTCTCATATTTAACCCAGAATATAATTAATTAATTAATATTGATTCATGCCACCAGAGAATCATTATTGTCCTACCTATTTGCTACCTGTTAGGTGTTGATGTAGAAATCTCACCCTTAAAATTAATGTTTTGATGTGTCAAAACTGTGTACCAAAGTCTAGGCCTTAGAGTTATTACCTCATGTAATCCTTGTATAGAATGATCGAGTTGTAATAGTCTAGGAGAAGAGATGAAGGAGAAGCCGTCCAGACGAGATAACTGTCAAGTATAAAGGACAAGAAAAACAGAGCAGAGTAACGAATACGAAAAACTATGCAGACAGTTTTTCACCTGTCAAGGTTTGGATATCAAAGAAAATTGTAGACACAGTTTTCATAAAGAAACTATCGAGAGGCGTTCACAGTTTCAGACCAGGATAGTTTCTCGTCAAGGAATGCATAAACAGCAAGATGCCGATAAGTCGTAGAAGAACATTAAAGAAGTCCATGATAAGAGACGAATAGACACTCAGTTACGACTAGCGTATAATGTTGTTCGACGTCTGACACATCATATACAAACTAGGGGTGTTCGCGGTTTGGCCGAAACCGTTCAAACCGGCCGAACCGGATTTATTTGGCCGGTTTGGCCGGTTATAATTTCATTTTTCAAACTGGCAGTTTGAAAAATTTGAAACCGGTCAAAACCGGTTCGGTTCCAGTTTGGTGGCCTAAACCGGCCGTATATTTTTATATATATATGTATATATACATGGTTCTATATATATTTGTTTTATATTGTACAAGTTGTGTATTATAGATTAGTTAGAATGGTGGGGCATTAATATTTATGATGGCGCGGGTTCGATCCTCCTCCTTTTTTTTTTACTGCCATTTTTTTTTAAATCTAAATCTAAAACTTTATTTGCACACATTTTATAGAAAAATCAATAAACCCTAACGTTTTTTTTCCCCAAACTCTCGACTCTCCCGTCTCCACCCTCGCTAGCTCGCTGCTCCACCTCTCCCGTCTCCACCTCTTGCCGGTTGCCTTCTGCCGGCGACGCTGACTTCCGCCCGGCGACATTGCCTTCCGCCCGGCGTCGCTGCTTTCCCCAGCCGCAGCTTTGAGCTTTCCCCAACCGCTGCTCTCGACTCTCCCGTCTCCACCCTCGCTGGCTCGCTGCCCCACCTCTCCCGTCTCCACCTCTCGCCGGCTGCCTTCTCCCGGCGACGCTGCCTTCCGCCCGGCGACGTTGCCTTTCGCCCGGCGTCGTTGCTTTCCTCTGCTTTGCACCACTCGAACCATTTTTATTTCAAACTGCAAAAACCGGCCGGACCAAACCGTTTTTATATGGTTTGGCCGGTTTGGTTTGGCTAAATTATTCGGCCGGTTTGGTTTGAAAAAATCTCAAACCGTACCTATTGGTTTGGCCGAAATTTTCCTCCGAAACCGGCCGAACCGGACCGCGAACACCCCTAATACAAACTACCCAGCAAAAAGCAGGACAGTGTCTCAGAAAAGGCAGAGGATCAAGTATACTTTACAGATAAGAATGGACTCTGAAGGACATCCTTCAAAATTTCTCTACCGGCTATTTTCATATCTTCAACTATAAATAGCATGAGGATTAGAGACGAAAGAAAACCTTTGACACAAAAAATATGTGTTGTCACTCTTCTGAATTAAAAGCTCAAGCATTAAACGCTCTCAAGCGATAAGGCAATAGCTCCGTGGTTCATTTATTGAACACGAGGCATTATTGCTTAAGGAATCTCTCGAGATTCACCGTGTGACCTTGTGTACACGAGGATTAAGTCTTTTGACTTAATCTACTCTCTTGGTGTTCTTGCTTTTCAAGTAAGAACACAACAACCTGATTTTCTAAGCAAAAGAAAAGGTTATTATGGGCAACTGCCAACTAGCATACATTCTGGGAAGAACTCAACCATCCAACCTACCAGAGAAGGAAAAGGGAGGTTTTTCCTCAGTCCAACTCCGACGACTGCCAGTTCCGAGGAGACTTCGAGGAATTACCTGGCTTCGAGGAACTGAAGAAGGAGTGAAGAACAACAGCCTGGGCAAGTGATCCATTCTGCTGTGGACGGAGGTCTCTACAACATTTGGCTATAGATCGTGAGGATTATATCTTCATTACTTAGTGAATTTCGGGATCAGATATCCGAAGAGTGGGTGTAGGACTTAAGGCTCCGAATTACTATAAATATCCTTGCTCATTTACAACTTTATTTACTATATGCTTCGCACAGTTTTCAATTGTATTTTGAAACCTTCAACACTTATCTGAAAGTTTTGAAGTGTATAACTATTAACTGTTCATAACTGTAAAACTGGTAACCTAAACTGCTGGCTAACACAAAATGTTGTTTATAAAACTGTCAAATAAAAACTGAGCTAAAAATTGAGACTGAAATGCCTGTGTTTTAGAGTGTAGTTAACTGTCGTAATACTTCCGCTGCACATCATGCGTACTCTGATCTGGGACCAACACTACCACTTGGTGAGGAATGGGTTGCATAGGCTCGGTATATCCCCACATTTAAGGTTACAGACATTCATTAATTAATTTCGGCTCTGACAAGTCATTTAATTAATTAACATCTTTTATTCTTGAGTCAATCCACTCAATCGTTTTCATTTATGCTTGAACTTAATCAGCCTGCAGGACTTTAGCATAACGAACCTTTTGAGCTGCTCAGGGAATGTCACAATCCTATACTAGATGTGGTTACCTAGTTCCAGTACCAAGTAGTCATACACAAATTGCTATCACCCAAGATACAGATATACAAGCTCAACTAGAGCCTTTCACTGCATCTCAAAGTAACACACAATTTGTGTATACTTCTGTACCTTCATTTAGGTTTATGATCTCATCAAGCCATCAAGATCCAGATTCCTTTAATGTCAGATAAAGGAATCGATCTTAACTCAGGTCCTATCAATGCGTACCCCCGCACCAGCATACTAAACAATCCAAGATAAGATTTTTATTACCGTGTATGCTGCAGCCTACACCGACAGTCTATCCTGAGACTGTCTCAGTTGTGACAATCATTTATATCTCGCTAGTTCAGATAATCCATACGATTTTCCATGATCTAATACACACCGTATGATCTCTCTATCGACGAGATAAGAGGATAAGAGTGTTTGCGACACATGTTTGTTAACTAATTTATGGTTAACAGATAATTAAGTTCGGGAACCGCTAACTTGAAAAACAATTAATCTCGTACTCAACCTCTAAATGTGTTTAGGGACAATCTATGATGCTCTAGTCATGATTTAAACGTATCAAAACTCAACAACATGGTGATGAAGAAAAGTAGAAATTCTACCTCCGTCAAAGGCTACTCGCGATGATTTTCGGCAACTAGGCAGTGTTTGGTCCTAATTAAATGTACTGGAAGAACAAAAAAAATACAAGAAACTCAAATATCAAATTAGTTCATCGATCCGTTGATGTTTGTGTTGGGTTTTGTATACATAAAGCATTTATTACAATGATTATACGATTGACTTTTCTCCTATCTGTTAAACAAACTTACATGCACGTAATAATGGTATCCTCCTGTCTCACCGATAGGGACGACCATACGGCATGTTGTAGATCGCAGAAGACAGTATGATCACTTGACCTAGTGAGACATAAATATTATCACAGCCAAGATAATATTGAGGATACGTCTGTCCGGATGGCTGCAGCATAGTCAGAAGAAGTAATCTGTCTTGGTTACTTGATATGTTGGTACGCAACGATGGCGTAATGATTGGATCACATTGAGATGTATTTGTCTGTCTAACATCATTGAATACAAGATCTCGTTCTTGATTGAGTCCAAATCCTAACGAAGGTTCAGGGGTATGCAGGGGTTGACTATTGCTTTGATTTGCCATGGTGGAGAGCCTAAGTAACTTGCTTGTATATCCGCATCTTGGGTAGCAGCAGTTCATGTAGTATAGCCTAAGATTGGAGTTAGGTAACCATATCCGAGTAATAGGATGAGGACATTCCTTGAGGAGCTTAATAATGTTCATCGTGCCAAAGTCCTGCAGGCTGATTAAGTTCAGGCACGAGTGATAAGGTTTTAGTGGTACTGCTCAGGAATATAAGATATTAATTAATTGTGGTAGCTTGTCAGAAGCTCCAATAAATTAATGAATGTCCGGTATCCTTAAATATGGGATTCTCAGATAAATGCAGCCCGTTCTCATAGCGTGGTCAGTATTAATTATGTGGTAAAAAAGAATTAATATTAATTAATTAATTGTGTCCTGGGTTGTGGACAAAGGAATTAATTAATTCATATGTCTACTTTATTATTTGCATTAGGTCCCAGGTCTGGCCCAATTAAATATGCTGAATGGAGTCCAGTAGCCCATTAGGGTTAAAACCCTAGGTCTATAAATAGACAGCTCTCTCTCAGAAACCCTAGCCACCTCAGAACATTCAAATCCGTTTGAAACCCAAGGAGAGAGAGAGAAGGGGCAGCGCCAGTGTGTTTGGGAGACGAAGGAATCACATCACAGATTTGTGGAATCCTCACCAGTAGCAGATCTAAGCAGCATTGGGATACAGATCTGAAGATCTGATCTGGAGAAAAAACTCTATTTCTCTTTTTCCTTTTATTCTATTAAATCAAGAAATTGGTTTTGCTAATTTCTATTTCCGCATATTAATCGAATCGCGTGGTTGAATTAAAGTTGGATATTCAAATGCAAAAGATCGGATCAGACTCTACGGAAGTAAAGGTAATCCCTTAATCCACGCATTAAATTCATATGAGCATGCTAGGGTTTGATGAATTGGTTATTGTATTCAACATCCATGATTGTTCCTGCTTAATCGGATTTGGTGATATAGTACACGGAAAATCCCTATAGTTTGATCGTGATTCGGATGCGAAAACCTAAAACGCTCACTTACCAACGCAGCCTGTTCGTGGCCCTATAGATCTTGCGATTCTCATCGGTTTTAGGAGTATAAGTACTCTTTGGAAAGCTCTTTCTGAGCACTTTAATCGATCTTTTATGTTCATTGCCTGGTTCTCACTATACCGGACAGAAAAAGTGAAAACAACAAGCAGTTGTTGGTGGTGGCGGGTACGAGAATATAGAAATAAATGAAAGCTTTTCGAGCTACCTCCGGCCATTTTACACCCCCACAACTCAAATTCAATATATATTCATGTTTATAAATATCCCACGTAGCTAGATACATGCATTTATCTGATTAAAACATGCATTCTTGCTCATGAAGAAACGTTGGAAAACCTCACCTCACAAATGGAGTTTCCAGCCAACTCCGGCGATCCAGAAGCAGGGGTGACGATCAACCGGGACTAAAATGATCCCTAAGACATAAGGAACATGAATATGTAGCTTATTTCTAGATCAAACATGATTTAGCATCTAAAATCGTAAAGTTACCCACCTCTGCGTAGTAAACTTCGGGGAGCTATAATTCTCTCGATTCTCAACGGATTCGAGCGTGTAAGTACTCCATGGAAAGCTCTCAACGAGTACTTTCATCGGTCTTTTATAACCGTCGCCTGATTCCAGCTGTAGCGGCCGAAAAATGGCGAAGACAGGGGCAGCCCTGGAGGGTGGCGAGAATTGAGAGAAAAAATATTAGAAGAAATCGATACAATGAATTTATCCCATATCATATATAATCTCATTAATCGTCTATGATATAGGTAGGCTTGTTCGCCCAATCATGAGGTGACAAGTGGCATCAATATATGGTGACGAATGGCGCGGTATTGATGGTCGATTTATCTTGGTTCCACAAATGCTCGTTGAAGTAATAAATACCATTATTCAACCTTCACAGATTTATAAATCGGGGCATACGTAGAAATGCTCTAGATAATAATCTCTACACAACGGTACGATTTCATAATTTTCTAAAATAGGGATTTTCACCCCAAATAACATCACTCGGATTGTGACAAAAATTCTATGGACCTCGGATTCTCAATCTGATCATTTTTTGTAATTCCGTAAATTATTATCTAGCAATCCCTAACTCGGTTTAAGAAACGAAGCATTTGGGTGCAAGTTGGAATTAAAATGGCTCAAATAAACACTAGAAATCTTAATTCATTATGCCCGGTTTCTAATGTAATATTTGTCTACATGGCCATCTAGGGTTTTCAAAATAATACACTTAGGCATAATTTCACATAAAATGAACATGCATGCAACGACGTGGATCAAACCGAAGTATCGAGAAATTTAATTTAATTACACAGTAAATCTCATATATAATTTCTAATTAATCCATAAATAAGTTATAATTAACTTAACTTAAAATTAGGAATATTACAATAGTAACCACTATAATAGACTCATGAACAAAATAAATGATAAATTAAACAGAAAACACAATAAATAAAGGAGAAAACATGGATAAGTGAGTATATTTACCAGCTTATCACCACACCACAAAGAAATAGATTTTGGCAACGAAGCACCTTCGGTCGAACTACAAAGGATCGAGGAAATTTTCACCCGACAAAATTCATTGTTGTTGGATGGGATAGAAGAACCGCCTAAAGCCCAAGCATTGATTAAAGCCATGGAAAGAATCTTCAGGATACTAGCATGCACTAAAGAGGAAAAGGTTCAGTGCATCTCCTTTCAGATGATTAATGAAGATGAACACTGGTGGGAGACCTATTTAAAAACTCTTATCTCGGAACAGGAGGAAGCCCTAACTTAGAAGCACTTCAAAGAAGAATTCTTCACTAAATACATCCCTCTTACCTATCGGGTCCAGAAGGAAGCAAAATTTCATCGCTTGGTCGAAGGATACATGTCTGTAACCGAATATGACCAAATGTTCTGCAGTTTATCAAAGTATGATCTTGACGCCGTCAATACCAAGCAGATGAAGGTAATTCAGTTCATGTCAGGATTACGAACTAAGATTCAGACATCCATCACATGCTTTACTAGTGTGGACTATAAGGATTCTCTCCACCGAGCTATAAACATTGAGGCAACACTGAAGAATGGACGTCGAGCCGCTACACTAGCAAGCAAACCAAAATAGCTAGCCGAGACAAGAACAAAGAGAAAGCAAGAAGACATTCCCAAACTTGTAGTTCTAATGCTGGACTGAAAAGGAATTGGCAAGGCAACCAGAACTTCCACAACAACCAGACATGAAATAGAAAGAACTTCCAGAACTAGGGTAACAACTGCCAAGGTAACTTTGACATCCAATGCTGCAACCGTTGTGGGAGAGAGCACCAACGAGGATGCGTCGCACTTTGCAAACATATTATTAAAATAATTATAATTTTTTATTTATATTAAAATAATTTTGAAATAATTAAAATTATTTTAAGAAAGTAATTAAAAATAAAATTTATGAACTCACAAAATTATATACCTTAATATGGGTAGGATAAACCCTAATGTAGAACTTATGAAATTAATTTAAATTATAATAAATTTAAATTGTAGAAAAATATTAAATAAAAATTAAATATGAAGTGAAGTATGAAAAGTGAAAAACAAAATATCATGAGCAAGTATAGGGGTTTTTCGGAATTATTAAATACAAATTAATAATTTTAACAGTAAAATAGGAAGTTAAACATGAAAAGTGAAATACAAAATTTCATGTGCAAGTATTGGGGTTTTTTGGAAAATTTACATTTTTTTTTGAGTTAATCCTTGAATGTGTATATAATATTAGCTATTTAAGGTTTTAGATATTGTTAGAGATATTCTCATACATTATTATACATGAATTTTGGATATGTATATGATCTTTTTTATTAAATTCATGTTGCAGATATTTAATATTAGATATTTCACAAAATTACTAATATATAATATTTTTGAACTATAGCTAATATTTTTCTGGACCATGATCAATTAATATCTGAATACGTGGTTTATTACTCGGAGAAATGTAATTTATACTTTTCAAAAGTGCTATTTATATGAAAGAAACTCGTATTGAATATATGATGCTATAATTATATGATAAAATATAAAGAAACTTGTATTAAATATATGATAGTATAAATTATTGGCAAAAACTTGTGTTAGACACGCCTAAACGGTTTAGGCGGGTTTTATCCATACTCAAATGAGTTCACCTATCCCAAATAGGGTTTATTAATCCCCAATTAGAATATATTAAATGAGTTTTGATTGGGTTAATGGATAAAATCCGCCTAAATCGTTTAAGTGTGTCTAACCTGAGGCCTTACCTAAATTATATGATGTAGGCTCAAGTGATTGCAGCTTTTCATGGAATCAGGCTTTCTGTAGATGAAGATATTGGATTAATTACTCTCTTTTTGGATTCTGTTATTGTAGTTCACGAGCTTAATTAACCTATTCGTGAATAAGTTTATATTCCAAAGGAAATGGCTACAACTCTGATGGAATTAAGGAAAGGCATTTTAGATAGAGTTTTATCATATTTTATCAAAAAAATATTGAAATTATCGAATTTTTGGTATACCGCAATTTTTGGTAAGGTATCATACCGTACCGAAAATTTTCGATACGGTAATGGTATGACAATCCTAAAATTGAAGGTATACCGGCAGATACCTTACCGAAAATATAATAATATTTTTTGTTTTTATTATTAGTTTAAAATAATAAATTAAAAATAAAATCATATAAATTAATAATGAAATCATATATATTCTCTTTTCACCTAACAATATTACTAATATAGACATATTTTTTAAATAAATATTAACAGAAAAAGTCGTAAAAATCAAGTCTATCAAAAAATTTCGGTATGTTAACGGATATTGAAAGAATGATAAGACAAATGATATGTAAATTATGTCATGCCAAAGTCATATTGAAATCATTTCAAGAATTCGATATTTCGAAGTAATAGTATATAAACTATCTCATACCAAAATCATACCAAAAATTCGGTATACCGAACTAAGGTATACAGAAAATTTCGGTATGATAACAGTGTGAATTTTTCTCATACCTTAAATTTCGACAATGTATATGGTATGGAGAAAAATGTCCGGTATACCTTACCGAACCATCCCTAGATGTTATAGCTCTTGATAATTGAGTAATGAAAGTATTTTTTTCCCAAAAAAAGGAAATTATTTAATAAGTATTGCACTGAATGTAATGTCAGTTCTTTGATATTTATTTGTTAACGAATAATAAGTATATATAAATATGAAAATTATATCATTATTACCTTTTATAAATATTTAGTTCTTAATTAATCATCATAACTAGATTAATAATTTCATAATTAATAAGTTTCTTATTTTAACTTTCAAAACGAGTTTGAGACATTATGTTTTAAGCTATTGATTCCAATCGGTATTAGATTTTATAATTTTCATCTAAAAGTAAAAGAAAGAAAACAAAAAATGTGCCAAACTGACACCATCAAGAGGTGAAAAGTAGCAGTTTTCTGTTCCCAACTGGTGAAGAGTAGTGAAAGCATCTGCTTGTACCAAGAGGTTACAAGCTCTAGCTTCTTCGGGCACATTTGTGTGTGTGAGTTTAAATAAATGTAATTCAATTAAAAAAAAAAAAGTTTTTGGCACTACATCAATTTGATGGTAAAAATTGTGAAGTTGTGATCTTCCAAACTCTCAAGTACTTCATTATTCAACCAGAGATGAACCTGAACATGGAAGGGTAGTTATTCCCCTTGTAATTCTACTTGTTCCTCCACCATTGCTTTCGCAGACTTCACCGCTGCTTCACTGCACATACGCAAAGATATTTTTTGGAGTGTTGCTATGTCTCCAATTTCACGGGGGATCTCTTCCAAATCTTCTAACAGATCAAGATGAAGCTGCTCCAGACGTGGCAACACCGAGCTCCCTTCGATCGTCCACTGTTTCAGACCCTTAAACCAACTCATTTCCAAGTATTTGAGCTGTGGGAACTGCCCTTCAACTATTTCCCACTTGCCTCTTCTGAACCATCCACTACACAATTTAAGCTTCTCAAGATAGGGCAATGAGCCTATCTTTTCCAGCACGAGCTCCCATTCATACTCATAATTGGTCATCCCAAAACTCAACTTCCTAAGAGATTGCGGAAAGCTAAGCTTATGAAGAAAAGTAGTATCTATAATGCTAAGATCACAGTCAATAGAGAGGGATTCCAATTTACTCAGAAATTTAAATTTGTCAACACAATAAGAATGACACTTCTTGGTTCCCCTAAACCGCCAATCATTGTATGTTATTCCCAGTTTCTTGATATTTGGTATTCTCTTAACCACCTCCTCACAGCACTTGAAATTCTCAACTCCCTTCAGCGTCTGTAAATCCTTCATGATCACGACATCATCATCCCTATCGTTCGGAGGGTCCGGGAGAAGTAAACGTTTTCCGGTGAACTCGATATGCCTGAATTGAGGCATTTTCCACATCTCAGCGGGAGCAGTGCTCTCATCCCAACATGTAATAATTAACGTATGCAAATTCCAAAACAGATTCAGTGAAGAAAAAAATGAGGTCATGCTTTGAACTTCAACAGCAAGGTGCCTTAAATTAACATATCGAAAGGCAACGGGATTCTTTTGATTCTGATCTTTACAAACACCAATTTGATATGCATGAAATGTCCTCAATAATTCAAAACTCCGGCATGGTGGGATCTCCCCACATTCACAAATAACAGAACGAGCGTTTCCCATATATTTCAATCCCTTTGAGACTTTTTTCTTTGAAGTGTTCCTGGGTATAACAACATGCCGACATTTCTTATTTTGTTTTCCTTGAAGACCATATCCACCTATGACATGATGAAACCCGTCTCTTTGGCCTTCATTCAAACATAAGTCCCTCAACAAATCATGAATTTTGCATGACTTTATGTTTCCAGTGCTACCAAAAGTATCAATTAGGATGAGGTTTCTATCAACCAAGTCTTTCAGAAACCCGTTTGCAATGGTTTCTAAGCTTCTGTCATTCATTGGTTTGAGAAATCCCTCAGAAACCCACAGCTTGATGAGTGTGGAAACTTTAATTTCAGCATCTTCCTCAAACACCCCCATGTATAAAAAGCATGGCTTTAGATATGCTGGCAAATGATTATAGCTTAGTTTCAGCAATCTTAAGCAATGCTTATCATTCTCCAAATTAACCACTGAAGTTAACTTCTTCCTTATTGATTCCCAACATCTTTTAGTTTTTTCCATTCTTTTCAAAATGCCCCCCACCACAACAATTGACAAAGGGAGTCCTCTGCAATTGTCTACGATTTTCTTTCCAATTCTCTCCAATTTCTGAGGGCAACTACTTCTCTCTCCAAACACAGTTTTGGTGAACAAATCCCAGCTACTAACCTCATCTAGAAACTCCATTTGAAAGCTATAAGTCGTGTTCAATTGGGAACCCAAGTCTGATAGCCTAGTTGTCACCAATATGCGACTGCCATTGCCATTGTTAGGAAAGTAACGTTGTATCTTGTCCCATGCATCAATACTCCACATATCATCCATTACAATAAGAAATCTTCTACCATATAAATATTTGTAGAGCTCTGATCCTAGTTTATCTTCACTTCTTTTGCTTACTTCTTTCTTATTTCTTTTAGCTACTTGAGAAAGAATTTCACTAAAAATATCTTTGGTGTTGTATTTTTGAGAAATAGTAGCCCAAGCACAAACATCAAAATGTTGCTTAATAAGTGGGTGTGCATAAATATTTGAAGCAAGAGTGGTCTTACCGATACCGCCCATCCCAACTATTGGTATGACTTGGCGATCGTGGTGGCTACTGGTCAGCTTTTCCATGATCCCAAATAACACAGCATCAGGACACACCGTAGTAGAACAAGAAGAACTTACAGGAGCAGCAGATGCAGAGACATCCTCATCATGGACCGTCACAGCATTTACTGTGTCGATTTTCATCACCATTTGCTCGATCAGATTCAATTCTTCTATCACACGCTGTAGATCTTGATAGAAGTTGATTTTTTCAGCGTCTTCATTTTCTGGTTTCCTGGGAGGTCGGAAGCAATCGAAGAAGCGGTTGGTTTGCTGACGATAAGTAGGAGTGGATGCGGTACGGTGAATCCTATCCACAATACAAGATTCGATCACATCTTCAGCTGCATCAGCAATACGCATCTCCAAGGGATCGGATTCATCACCATCGGCAACAGGGGATTTATAAGATTCCGAAAATTCGAGCAAGGAGGTGAGGATTTGAGCGAGTGATTGAAGTTGTTGGGTATCAATAGAAATGGGAGGGGAATGATGGTGTTGGATATCATGTATGATGTTCATAACAGAAACCAAGGCTGCATAGGCCGCCATTATAAAGAAAATTCTGAGAATGTGTTTGGAAGTAGGATTAATGTTTCTGAAAATAGTGAATCCGGTGGTTCTACTTTTAACACTTGAAAAAACTTGCCATACATAAAAATCCATAAATTAATGCATTTTTGCATTCATTGCTCTCCAAATTTTACTTTTCTTGCTGTTGCACAATCATTATTGTTGTGTCCTTGTCGGAGTGACACACCGCAATCAGCGGTGGAGAGTTCTTCCACATTCCATTTCTTCTTCCAATTATTATAATTGACTTATTTTCCCATTAAAATTTTTATTATGTAGTCAATAAAAGAGTGTATATTTTATAATTTTAAAAAATGTTAAAATAATGCCTTAAATATTGAAAAACAAAACTCAAAATTAAGAGTAAACCAATGTAGAAAATAAATAGAAGTTAGCTTTATTTTCAAAACTAAGTTTGAAAATTAAATAAGAAATTAAAAATTACGATTATTTATTTGTGTATAGTATGATTTTTGTTTTTGGACTATATTTACTTCAATAATAGTATTGCACTCACATGATATGTAGTAATTTAATTGTTTATATTATTATATTATATATTAAATTTTGTATTGTATTTGTAATCAAATAATAAGAATATTTAAAATGTGAATCATAAAATTATATAATATCACATACAATTTATTTATATAATATATATGTTATATTATTGACATATATTCATCTTGATTAATTTTTATTTTTTTAATTTAAACAAATTTATACTTTAATTTAAAAAAAATTATTATTATTTTAAGTAGGTTAAACTATTTAAATGGATAGGGGTGTCTAGATGTAACTCAAATACATGTCTAATTGATCATAGGCAAAGTACTTAACCACTTGCATTCCTAGATTGAGACGTATATGTTATTTTCTTGATATGATGAATTTTACTTTATAATTTATAAGTTTTAATTCTAAATAATTTTCATTATTTTTTATTGTGTGGGAAATTTTCAATATTTTAATATTAGAAAAATCTTAAATTCTCGATCTTTTACTTCTTATTCTCTACCCTTCTTTAAAAGAAACTTTTATAGCTAATGTATCATAATGATTGTACGTTACATCATTAGATATATATTTTTGTGAGATATAATATGTTAACATAAAATCACTTCACTCATATCTTTCCATTAAAGTTCAAACATATGATCTTTTGGATACAGATAAGATACTTTAATCACTTATGCTTCGAGCTAGGGATAACTGATAGATATTTAACTACGTGCATTGGTGCATAATTTATACATGTTAAACTTTTATTTCAAACTGTTTTAAATGCAATTTAATTTATTACTCTCACATGTATTAAAAATTTAACACTTAATATCGCTTGTCATAGTTTTAATGTCTTCAATCATATAAAGACATCACATCATGATGATGACTATTGTGCTTCATTAATATCATTTATGTCTTCAATTGATAGCACTTACAACATTATATTATTTTGGTATTTGTGAATTCAGATTTTGAAACCAAAATAACTTTATCATTTTGTTTCTCAATACGGAACTCATATTTGTATTTTGACTCTTATAATATTAACGTTAAGTTTTAACGCTTTTACTTTCGACTTCATTCATTTTGTTATTCTGTCCACTTTCTTTTATGCATGTCAATTTATTTTCTTCATCCACCTTATCTATTCATTGACTGCACATTTTTGAAATAATCTATTTCGTTGAAATAAATATTCTCATATTCACACACGTTTCAATTTTTAAAATCTTCAATGCAACAAAATGAGCGCACATACACACACACACACACACACACACACACACACACACACATATATATATATATATATATATATATATATATATATATATATATATATATGTTAGGAATATTATTAAACCCCTCTTCTGTAAACCAATTCAAAATCATAGTTTGATATGTTTTGGTGCATCAAAGCTCTAGCAACTCAGTATCGAGTCAACTGTAAAAAGTCATGTATAGGAATTTATACTCGAGTTGTAATAGAATAAGAAAAAGAAAAGAATCTAGTTTGCTGAAGGAGTCAGCAAACTTGCAAACTCCTGAAGATTGCTGAAAAAGAAGAAAGGCTAGTAATGTGGAGGAAAGCGACAAGGATGCTGAAGAAGGAACTCCAGCAAACTACGGAGACATCCGATGCACACCAGTAGCCAGCAGACGACAATCAGCAATCAAGAGAAAAGTTACAGAGTCAAGAATCAGACGGATTACCAATTACAAGGAGACCCAACCAATCAATAGGATGGAACAATCACCATGAAAAAGAAGGGCTCAAACCTACAAAGGATCCGTTCTTACAAGAGACGGCTAAAGATAGATGCTACGCCAATCAGAGACGAGAAGACTTGAAGAGTCTCTGTCCACTGCAGAAAAAGGAAGAGTGCATATAGGCGAGCATTCCCTTTGAGTCTAATGGATAAGATTCAAACATCCGTTTGAATCTTCACCTATGAATAGGTATCATCCTAATTTGATTCAAAGGTTCGCGACTTTCTACATACAAGAGATAACAAAAGAGATCAAACATATTCTCTACATTACGCGAACTCATCCGAGCTACATTCTTAATTGAAGCTTTTCGCAAGCTATCATAACAGAAGCTCGAAGACCTGTGAAGTTTATCTTCCAAAGGTTATATTGGGATTCCTTATAATCTAGAAAGAATCTAGCAGTCACTATTGTGGTGCAAGAGTGATTCGTACAGGCAACGCCAACACAAGGATAGGTTCCGGGAAGAACTATAAAACTCCCAGCAGTCAACATCCAAGGAGAAGGGAGGTTTGTCCTCACTCTAAGGAGCGACACCGGTTGAAGATTGGAGATCGAGGTGCTTGAAGGTGCGCGCTGACCAGACAGAGGAGCTGTTCAACATTAGAGATCAGGTCTGACCTTGTACTCATTCTTCTGGAATTTTAAGTCAAAGGATTGAAGAGTGGACGTAGAACAATTGTTCGAATCACTATAAAAACCCTTGAGTCGTTAGCATTTATATTTTGTTGTTGTTTGTGCTTAGAATATTTGAAACTCAACACATCAAGTGTTGAAGTATAAACTGCAATCGAACTAACGAATACACGAGCTAAAATATTTAGATAAATACTTGCTAAGTCGAGACCTTAACAAGATGCGTGCAAGATAAATTTAATACTTTTGCTGCATATAAAATACTCTGATCGGGGACCAACACGTGTTATCAGAGCGGTTGGTCTTTACAGACTAGTTGCTTCTGAGTCGCCCTGGACCAGATCCAGATTATCCTTGCATATTTGTGTCTCTGTGTTTAGCTCAAGTTCAAGAAAATGGCACACAACGCAAAGCTTCCAAAGTTCACTCCAGATTCCTATTCTACCTGGAAGAAGAGGTCAATGATCACACTGATGAATGTGCATCCTTAGATGAGACGAGTGATCGAAGTTGGACCTATCAAGATCCTGAAGGTGAAGATAAGGGTCGGAGAGGACGTAACAGGACCAGACGTAATGGTTGATAAGCCGCTTGAAGAATGGACTCAAGAAGAATGAGCCCGTGATCAACTAAATTACGTAGCCATGGATCTAATATTAGGTGCATTGTCACCTACTCTAATGGTTGAAGCGTTGGAGTACGATAGTGCTAAAGAAATATGGGATTTTCTTGGCACTTTAGACAAAGAATCGAATCAGATGAAGAGAAACAAGCTATATCAATGGGTAGACATGTATGAATCTTTTTGCTTGATTCCAGGTGAAACTATCAAGAACATGGAGGCAAGATTCAACTGTATTGAAGCTGAGTTAAAGAAGTTGGGGAGAATGTATGAACATAAAATGGATTTACCCACCGACAAAGTCAAGCAGGATTTTTTACTATAAGGATTCACTTTCTTTCCATTCTAAATATAAAGCTGAGATTCACGATAGATTTTGAGCGGGTGGAAAAATGTTTTTCAACCAACGGAAGAGGATACAATTTAGAAAGTAGCAGGATGGATAAGTCGGAGTAGGAGCATTTCTTGTGGCTATCATATTTTGAGTGTTTCCATTCGCCCTCTAAGTCCTCGAGCAAGTCAATTACTTTTAAAGTGCCAGTGAGGGATTTCAATATGGGCTGCTTTGATAGAAGCTGGGGATGAGAATCGAGTTCAGAACCTGATCTAAGGCACTCTCGCAGTTAGAAGTGTTTTCAGAAGCAGTAGACTGAGAGTGAGAGGCTTTGCTTTGAATTGATCTCTCTTCTCAGGGTGCTTCCCTTGGGCTAAACCATCCGGGATGCTCGTTTTTTATGAAGATGATGCTTTCGCGTCAGTAAATCAGATTGACTTTACAACTTTTTCGATTCAGATATTCTTTAATCTTTAGTGTTTGAGCACTATTCTCTAAACTTATCTTATTTTTCTTGGAAAAACATATAATAATCAATTTCATTTTTATTTGTATTTCTGAAACAAAATATACAATAATTTGAAATTCTTACTTTATTTTATAATATAGCAAGACACACTAATATTTTTACATTGTAGTCTCACGTCTTAATATAATATTTTAATTTATTTTATTTATATTGGCATATTAACTTCTTTCTCATTTTTATTTCATTCTATGCTATAACTTGACTTTCTAAAATAATCTATAATTTCATTTTATCTTATAATAATTTGATAATTTGAATTTTTTTTCTCGTCTTTAATTTCATATATAATTTTATATTCTTATACATTATCAAACTAAATGTATTTCAAACTTATAACTCATGTTAATATAATGTGACACGCTAATATTTTTACATTGTAATCTGACATACTAGAATAATATTTTAATTTATTTTAGTTATATTGACATACTAATTTTTTTTTTCTCATTTTTATTTCATTTAACATTATAACTTGACTTTCTAAAATATCTATAATTTCATAATTTGATATTCTTAGTTTTTCTCATCCTTAATTTCAGTATAAAATTTTATATTTTAATACATTTTCAAGCTTAATGTATTTCAAACTTAATTCCTATTAAAACAATTCTTATCATAATCGATATTTTAATGACCTTTTATGTTGATTTTTAATTATATATATTTGTAATGGTTAATATTATATATAAATTGATTATTATTATAAAGATATAATTTGATTCTGAATCATAAACATATCAATTATAATTTTAATTTAAGAAAAATATAATCAAAATGGAGATCTTAATGACTTTTTAGATTGAATGTAAATCATATCAATTATAATGACTTTTTATTTATTTTATTTAATATAAATTGAGTTATGACTAAGTAATCATATATTTTATTTATTTTTATATTATATATCTTCAATTTGATTTATTTTGAATTTATTTAATTCGATTAATATAAAAAGTGTAACCGATATAATACGAATTACAGTGTTTGTATTTTTAACATAAAATGTATTTTCCATGTTATTATATCAACTGTATTTTAATATTAACAATATTTTTATATATGTCCTTCAATCTTATTTTAATATATATATATATATATATATATATATATATTTGGTCTGTGTTTCTTAATATACTATGATATTTGCACATTTCTAAGCCTCTTTTTTTAAAAAAATATTTATTCCTTTGAGAATAAACTATTTTTATTTAATTTATTTTTGTACAAATTTGCAATTTTATTATGATAATACCTACCTCATATATTGGATAATATACACTGTGACGATGATCTACATAAGTGAATTTTTTTTTTTTTGCTATATGAGTTGTTGAAATTTTATATTTTAATTTTTTAAATGCTATTGCTATAATGATTTATGAATATAAATTTATGTGACACTTCTGAGATTTTAAATCTAAAAAGATAAAAAGTTATTATTAGTTTATATAAAATATTTAGTGCGTTAATTGTGTGTTTGATATTTGTGCATCATCTTATTTAATAATAATATTAGCATAATCATAAAAAAAATACTCAATCAATTATGTATGTCAAATCAACAATATCTATTTTTTATTTTAAATGATGAATATATTTAAAATAATAAGTATAATGTTAATTATATTATGTAAAAATAATATTTAATATATCCAAAAGTATTATTTATGTTGGGTAAATATTATTCAAGATTTGCAAATATATTATCCATGAAATGTAAATAAAAAATCTTACAATACAAATCAATATTTATTACATCAACTTTATTTTTACATATATTTGGTTATTACATCAACTATTTTTTTTTTCTCAATAGTATTTTAGATATTTGTTCCTGATTTTATTTATATATATATATATATATATATATATATATAGGGGGCTAATCTGGTGAGAATAGCCCTTATCATGAGAAATGAGAATAAATCTCGTCCATAGATTTGCCAACATCAACGATCCAGATTACATATGAGCTTTAACAAAAAATGCGGCATAATATCCTCATTTTACTTCATTTAAGGGCAACATAGTCATTACGAACGTACAGGGCGCAAGAGTTGTGTTTTGTTCATTTTATGTATTATATACTTCATTTTATCTTACTTATACTTCATTTTATCTCAATTGCGAATCATTATAAAATAAATTCGATTCGAATTTTGATGTTACACGTGACATTCATTTTATCTTAGTAGTTCTTCATTATATCTTAGTTATTCTTCATTTTATCTCAATTGTGATTCATTATAAAATAAATTCGATGTGAATTTTGATGTTATATGTGACATGCATTTTATTTTAGCAGTTCTTCATTATATTTTAGTCATTCTTCATTTTATCTCAATTGTTGCTCATTATAAAATAAATTAAATAAAAATAAAATCAATTTTTCGGAAAAAAATGATTTCAATTCTCTTCATTTTATTTCCTATATACATCATTAAATGAAAAAAAATCAAATTTTTAGAAACAGTTCTCTTCATTTTATCTCCTCTATAAGTCATTAAATGGAAAAAATTAAATTAAATAAAAATAAAATCAATTTTTCGGAAAAAGTATTTTAGTTCTCTTTATTTTATCTCCTATATACATCATTAAAAGAAAAAAAATCAAATTTTTAGAAATATTTCTCTTAATTTTATCTCCTCTATACTTTATTAAATGAGAAAAATTAAATTAAATTATAAAATTAATTTTTCAGAAGAATATGTTAAGTTTATTTTATCTATTTAAAACTTCATTAAATTAGAAAATTCAATTAAATAATAATAAAATTAAATTTAATTTTAGAGTATTGGATGACTCAACAAGACAATCGAAATCTTGTGAAAAATAAAAAAGAAAAAGAATTACAGATCCAAATATGTAATAATGAAGTTCGCGGAGGATAAAATGAAAATGGAAATGATTTGAGGGAGATACCATCAGGTTAAATGACAATGATACCCTTAAATATGTAATAATGAAGTTCGCGGAGGATAAAATGAAAACGGAAATTATTAAAGCATGACCGCAGATCTTGTGAAATCAAAGGCTGAGATTTATTCACATTTCTTACATTAACATCTATTCTCATATGATCTAACCTCTATATATATATATATATATATATATTTAAGGTTTTATTTTTAATCTTTTTTACAAATTTTAAAATACTTACATTATGAATAATGGTATAATAGAAAACTTCTGTGTTGAGCCCTAATTTAGTTTATATTTATAATAAGGAAATAGAGATAAAGAGAAATTAATAATTTATTAGTGAGTGTTGATTAATTTTTCATTTTTAGTAATTGGACTAATACATGCAACATATAAACAAAGAAAACGAGACTAACAAAATAGGACGATGTAGTATAATTTAAAGGACTTAATTAACCTAAGTAATTATAGAAGGTGAATATGTTTTTTTTTTAATAGAAATATATTTATGTAAATGAACACACCTAGACATTTTCAGAGAAACTCGAACTTATGACTTCTTAGTCTATGAAAGGTGACTATGTTCTTATCTAAATGTTGAATGGTTGATGATAAGTACTTGCCCAATTCCATGGACCAAATATTGTGAGCCCAAATAATTCTACTTGTGGCTCAAATAGTCAGGTTAGAATAAATTTATTTTTAATTTATATACAATCAAAAAATGAATAGACTCTGTAATTGTGTGACCGCTTTGATTGGAATGAGCATCTCATATTACTACTTCGATGTGGAACATGTTATTATGGTGATAACCCCTTGGACTTTTGATGCTCGAGATGATGATTTATTTGTTGATGACTACTTTGATGTAGAACATGTTCCCAGCAAAGTGGTTTGCAACTCTTCAATTATGCTTCGCGATTTACGAATTGCTGCATTACCCTCCATCTTTATCATTTTTGTAGGGAGATGGAACATCTAACAACGTGCTACAACTTGAGGATGAGATATTTTTGAAGTGGTGAGGAATGATACGTACTAGCCCAATTCAATGGACCCAGTCTTGTGGCCTAATTAATCTATTTGAAGGCCCAAATAATAAGATTAGAATAAGTTTATCTTTAGTTTAAATATTTAGCTTTGTAATGTAGAGAATAATTAGGATAATGAATTCACTGTTCTCCTTCCTCCCGCCACGCTCTCTCCCTACTATCACTTTTGTCTCTACTCTACTCGTTCTCTCTATTTTTTGAGCTTGAGGTTGCTTAAATTGTATCTTATCCCAATAAAAATATATGTTTTTTATTTAATAACTCAATTTTTTTTTTGTTATACATAAAATATTTGCAATATTTTGAACAAAATAAGAAAAAAAATATAATTAAAAAATCTTAACTATTAATGTTATCAATCTAAACACATATCATTTTTATTCAAAATTTAAAATTCTCAATCCATGATCTCAACATGAGATCTTAAATTGAGAATGTTAGGATTTTTCAGTCGTGATTCATAAATTAAGAATTCATTTTTAGGTCCTGAATTAATAACTAAATTATCTTTGTTTGAATGTAATCTCAGTATCTTGGTTGAGGAAGTGCCTCAAGTAGTGGGTCGAGACGACTGTAGGTCAATGAGACTGGGTCATGAAAATTGTGGGCCGATGGCAGTGGGTCGAACATAATGTGTTTAGAAAATTCGAGTAGTGTTTGAGTGGTTGACTATATGGAAAACACTTGGTGTACCTAGCTTCCTGGTTTTGTTGGATTTATCAATATTAGAAAAAGATCTCGATATGTATTAATCTATTTTTGGATAGACTATAATTTGAGATATCTTTACCATATTAGAATATATTTTCTTATGTATAAGAATATACCGCTATAAATACCCCTACTCCCCATCATTGTAACTAGTCGAATACTTTCACATATTCGTAATTTCTCCACCATTATAAAGGTTATCACCAAGAGGTTTGAAGAGTGGATGTATAGCTTATACTCGAACCACAATAAAAAAAAATTGTTTTCATTATTAATTGTGTTTGAAATTGCTTCCATTCATAGCAAATTGGCGTTGTAAACATGGAATCGAGGATTGCAAGTCTTGTTCATGCAACATGGCTTGGCAGATGCTTTGAAAGGAGAGGTTGTGTTGCCCAATATGATGACGAAGCAATAGAATAAAAACACAATGACGAAAGCGTACCGTGCGCTAATATCAAATCTCAGAGACACGGTGTTGAGAAAATTGTCAAAGGAGAGATGTCAACAGTAGTAGTATGGATGAAACTTGAATCCTTATACTTGACCAAAACCTTAGCAAATTGACTTTATCTTAAATAAATGTTATATTCATTTAAGATGCAAGAAGGTAAGCTGGTCAACGAGTAGCTTGACCAGTTCGATAAAATGATCATCGATCAGGAAAATATTAAGGTTACGATAGATGATGAGGATCACGCTCCAATGTTGATGATTGCACTGCCAAAGAGCTATTCCAATTCCAGATAAGCTTTGTTATAAAAAAGAGAATCATTAACCCTGGACAAGGTTCGATCTGTGTTAAACTCAAGAAGAAGAATGAGAAGAATGAGGAGAGAGAGAATTCCCATGGAGAGGATGTGGTGGCTCGAGGGGCCGCTAGAGAGTTTGAATTCTAATAAGAGTAGAGGAATCCTAAGTCTAGGTCAAAAACTAGGTTGACCACTGTAACGCACCGTATAATTTTAATAAAGATTTCTCTCTAGTTGGATAAAGCCTCGTACAGGAACTTTTCGTTAAATCATATATGACACTTTTCAGTTACCCGTTTAGATCAATTAAATTTTTCGGACAGACAATGAAGATTATTTTAGAATAAATGAGTATCTAAATTCTTATATTTTTCTTTGAGGTGGATTAAACCAAGCAATTGTATAAGTTGAGATTATTTAAGTAAATTTTTAAAATGAGCATATCCTATTACTAAACTAGTCGTTGGGAGCTTGAGGGTTATATACATCAAAATGGCAATGAGGTTCCAAACTTTATACTTGGGACTTTTGGTTGTGAGCCAAAAACGGTAGTTAATTCCTTGAAGCATGGGATGCATTGATTCAATGGATAGATGAAGACATTTTCCCCTGACTGTGTTAATCTCACAAACCCAAAATCTGAACTCAATATTTAGATCCTATATGTTTTGAGCATGAGATACATATTTACAATTATAACTAAGCCATGAACCTTTATATATGCTGATTGAGAATATGAAGATTCAACGTTAAATATGTAAATGAGGACCCTGCTAGTTGCCGATTTGAAAGCATGATTTCAACACCTCTCTTTTAATCATGTTTGGACCCGAAACCATAACCACACATGTCCATTATTTTATTTTATTTTTTTAAACATCCATTATTTTTTTTATTTTATTATTATTATTATTATTATTTTTTAAATGCTAGGAATTTAAGTGAACCGCATGTTGGGAGTTAGAAATCCCTACGTAAAGCATTAAGAATATTACTACCCCCCATAATAATTTTGGACTCTAAAAAGTTATACTACAACGCCGTGTGCTTTGCCGAAATGATGTTTTTGTATTCTTAGAGTGTTATGAGAGCGGAGACGGGAGGTTATATGTTTATATCTGGCAACATGTGAGTTACGTGGACCTCAGTTTACAGTTGTAAGAATCAGAACAAGTTGCGCATATAAGGTGTTTGATAAAATAACTCTATGAAAACTGCAACTCGAACTAAATCCTGAACTGTCAGAGCTTCAATCTCACATTACATAACCTATTCTATTCTCCAGTCTGTCAGGAAACTTACTTCTAGCCAATCGAATTTGCTTTCGCTTCTTCCCTCAATCTGAACCCTTCAATTTAGTCCAGTCAACCTTCACTCCTTGTAACCAAGAATGTTTTCGTCAATCTTTGCTAAATTTCGATTTTTCAGCTTTTGAAATCATTCGTAATGAACAAGAGTTTTGCGTCTGAACACGAGCCTCTTTTTTTAGTTTTATATATTAATTTCCCCTTCTTTTGACACCAGATTCTTCAAAAGTATGAACTTATTCCGAAATAGTTCCAACCCTTAATCACATTCTAAACACATAATCATTAATCTTGGATTATTCCAACATAATCCGAGCCGACGTCTTACTAGAATCCCCACCCCTAATATTTATTTTCGTTTACTTTCGGTAGCCTTTAAATGTTAGGATATCATATCATTTCCATCTGACCCGGCTCGTTGTTTTACTTTGATCGGAACCTCCCAATTATTTATATATCTTCATCCTATTGAGTCATTCTTTTGGAAATCATAGAAGTTTAAAAGGATTAGACCCCAACATCCGGTCCAGTTTTCATTTAGGATTTTTAACCTATAGACTAGGATGAAATAAAAGGGAGTTAAGAATATTGCCATATAATTTTTTTTATTTTTACATAAAATAAAATTTCGGAGCTCGAAGATATCTCAACATGAATCTAACTTAGAGAATTTATGCGTTGAAGGAAACGGAGGAGCGCAACGCCAAGGCGTCTAGATCGAAACCATCTCTTGATAGGTGGGCTTTCCTTATTAAAAATCTAAAATTATAAACTTAAACTATTTTTCAAGCCTCGATCTCAAAATGTGAAAATCCTGACGACATGATTTCTTTTAAACTATTGTCATGGCCTAAATTATTTGCGTTAACTATATGTCCTCTAATTGGGGGAGCCCCACTTAGAGAAGAACATGTCGCACATTTAGTGCAAGTGTTAACTTGGCATTAAATGCGAGTTTTAATGATCGTGTCCTAGTATTGTAATAGATTCCAGTGATTAGTGCACTATAATGTCGACTCGTTAAGGTAACACTTCAACCTGAAAGTGCATCGTGGCCGGTGAAGGTGGCCACCTCCCAGTTCACACTTGGTAGTAGATGGTATAACTTGTAAAAATTTAAGCATGCTCTAAATTAAATTATTTTGGTGCCATGGGAGGATTTCAAGAAAAAACCCAATAGCGACCCGACTAAAGGCATGACAATTATTTATGTGTAATGTTTTGGCGTGTGTCCACTGAGTAACTTGGTGTACTTAGCCCTGTACACTATTTTCCTAAATGTGCAGGTTGATGTTGTGACGAAGGGCTAACGAAGTGTTGGAAGAACCTTCAACTATTTTGACTTCCATACTATTAGTTATTGGATGAAGTATGCATCTTCATATGCATACTTCACTTTTAACTTCATCTGTTAAAAACTATTTCTTTTGTCTCAACCAAATTCATGTATTGACTAGGTTTGCTCTACTCGAGGAGCCTCGATCCCTATTCGAGGAGGCGCCACTTTCTATTTTCCCTATTTGAGGTGAACTATATGTGGGATCTTTTAATTTTCCTAAATGTTGTTGTGCTGCTTTCGTATATCCTTTCTGTAAACGTCTTAATGATGCTTCAACAATTCTCTCTATATTGGTTTATAATTGTTTATTTAACATTTACAAGTTATGTTGGGAAATAATTCCTATAATCTCCCTTAGGATTACATTGTAAAAGGTTTTGTTGGATCAAACCTTACTAGAGTGGTCGATCAAATGCTGAAATCTAGTATAGTCTAGCATATCATGTAAAGTCATGTATAGGTTACATATTGAGTTGTAATAGACTAGTCTGCTAGAAGGTTTCCCAGCAGACATCGAAGAATGTTGTTCGCTAGAAGACAGACGATAGCAGAATGCTGAGGCATTAGCATTTGCTAACACTCAACAAACTGCTACAGACGCTAGCAGATAGAAGTCAAAAGGAACCAAGAAGTCAGCGGAAGTTGCATCAACATCTAGCATATCGCCAAGGATATTCATCTAGCAGATTGTGCTAAAAGATCCTAGCAAAGCGAGACTGTCTACTGAAGCCTTACTCCCGTTCTGACAAAAGTACACACAGTGGACGAGGCTTTCCCAAAGTAGTTCGGAAAGTACAGATCAATGCCAAAAGCGACTGATCAAGTCAAATCACTTTCGGACAAAGGAGCCATTGTGTCTAACGGACATGGAGATTCAAGATTTGAATCTCCATCTATAAAAAACAGGTCCACAAGTGAGAATCGACTACTGCTTCAATGACAACCGACATTCGCAAATATCCTAAGTGTGAGAATCCTTAGACAAAACGAACAAAGTGAAAAGTAGTCAGTTGAGAGCCCGTGATAAAGAGTATCCAAAGCTCTCAACAACCAGAAGTGTCTTTCATTGATTCACTGACACTCCATTGAAGAGATTCTTGATTGCACTCAAGATTCTTCAATCATTGGGATTCCTTTCTTTTCAGAAAAAATCTAACAGTCGAACACCTGAAAAGGTCTAGACTAAGACGGGCATTTAGCCACATCCGAAGGAAAGTTAGGAAGTAACTATAAAACTTCCAAAGTAAGAAAGGCGAGTTTTACGAAGGTGTTCCCTTGACTCAGCCAGACTTACACCTAAGGAGTTCAGAATATCGGAGGATAACTGTCAAGTAGCCAGGTCGAAAGTTCACTGCCTACTTAACTGAAAAGGCGAATCCTTGTAATCTGTATACTTACTTAGTGAATTCTTAGCATTTTGGCTAAGGAGTGGACGTAGATCTATTTGGATCGAACCACTATAAACATTTGTGTTCATTTACTGTTTCATTGCTCACACGATTTTAAACCTAGCAATTGTATTGCTAGCGTATAATTGTGAAGAAACTTTAATATATTCCTGAGTTTAACTAATCTTTAAGGAAAACATAAGTGTAAAGGACGAACATTTATTCCGCTGCATTTCGTGCTCCTGTCTAAAGCAAGACGACTCTAATATTTAAGGACCAACATGTTACGTCCCTGATGCGCCTCATCAAATAAATTTTTATAAAAATAAAAATGAAAATCGGAGCGTGACAACCACAACGTGTATTCTTTGACATAACAAGGGACACTTTATAAGAGAGTGTTTGGAGAAGCACACAAAGCATGAGTATAGGTGGATGTAGTAGTTGCGGAATAGGAATATGACAATGAGAGGCACTAGTGATTTCGAAAGAAAGTTCAGAGAAGGAATGAATTTTAAATTCAGATTGCATATACATGACACCCAATAAGCTGTGGCTCAAGGAGGTCGATAACTAAAATGTTCAGTTAGGTAACAATAAGCTATGAAAAGCGGTTCGAATGGGTTCGATGAGGATTAAAATGCTTGATAACACAAAGAGACTACTTCGAGGTGTAATGTACGCTCTGGAAGTTAATTGAAATTTGATTTCTTAGGAGATGCTTGATAAGTTCATTATTTCAATCACTTATCCATATTATTTTCTACTATTTAATGTAGTTTTATTGAGTTTATATATATATATATATATATATATATATATATATCATGCATGAATCTATTATATGTTGTGTTATGCTTATCATGGCATGTTTCTGCAGGATTTAGGCTTAAATTCACTAGAAAACCGTTCTGAAAGCAGTTGACGTACAAAAGTAGCAGTTAAGGGTTCTTCCAAACAAAGTATTCGTGCTATTGGAGCATGGAAATGGATATAGCTTTGAGTTAGCTTTCCAACGTAACTGGAATCGGGTCAATCGGAGTTCGGGAGTGAGAGTTATGGCCAAAACCGTGAGACTGCGCAGACGAGGCAAGAAGAGAGGTTCGATTTCGACCGATGGAGCTTCGACTTCGGTTGACGTGAAGACACGCTCATTGATCAAAACCGAGCCACGTTGATCGACACGCGGGCAAATCTGGCAAAATTTGATTTAATTCGAATCAAATCAGATCTTTAGCCCTAGACTTGATAGGATACACATCCACTCCTATAAATAGCCTAGTAAATTCGTTTTTTATCATTCATTCAGTCTTGGACCTTTGAAGCATTCAGCATATTTTATTTTCCAGCACGAACCTTTAATTTTGTAAGTTATTTTTATGCAATTTAATAATATGTTTGTTTTTGGTTTCCTATCTGCGATGAGTGGCTAGAAACTCTAGCGGGTTCTAGGGGCAACGAATGGCAATCAAATGTGTATTTAATTGATTAATAATAAATTACTTGGTTTCAAATTCCAGTTTTAATTATTAGGATTTAGAATTAATCACATCGAAAGATAGAATTAGTTCTAGTTTTATAGTTGTTGATTGAAGAACTCAAAAGAGAAAATTAATAACAGGAAAAGGAATTCAAATACAATTAAAAATATGTCCTAGGGGAAGATAGTAATTGTAGGGTTAATTCGTGGATTTATAAAAGGTTGATTAGTATTGTGTTTTTGAGGCCGACAAAGCATATACATTCACATGCTAGTAACCTAGGCTATAATTGTCTGACCAAGAATTTATAGTATATTATGATTACCCACCAATGCAAGTTAATTAATTTATATGTGTTTTGATTGATAGTTCGCCCTAGAGTCTGTGTCTTTAAACTGCTTTTCTAAAATCCTTAAAATTTTCGTTTTGTTTTCTTTATTTTCCAAAACCCCTGATTTCAGTTGAATCAAACAATAGATTCTAGGATCATGGCTAGTACATGAAATAATTTCGTTACACAATTCCTCGAGGTTCGACAACCTTAGGGTACTCTTATAAATTTATTTGCCACTGTGTCTGCAATTAATCTATAGAATTTTACAGTGATCAAATTGACACCATTCCCGGGGAATTGTTAGACATTATTTTGTTATTAGTTTATTCTAGGATTAATTGGATTGAGTTTGTATTTTTAATTTCGTGTGCGTGTGTTTTTCGCTAGTTTCATCTCGACCTCGATCAACGCCCGCCCGCTTCAATCGATGTTGAGAACTTATGTGTGTCGATCGACACTCACACGTGTTGGTAGACGCCGAGCTGATTTTTCCCTGTTTTCTGTTTCAGGTAGTGCATGAACACGAGGTCGCAAGGGAAGCCGCTTGAAGCTTTCAACCCTGAGATATGAACATCTTGCCAGAAGAAAAATCGGAAGGAAAAGATGGATCCACTGGAAGCTCGAAACCCACAGGAGGTTGACCCGAATATCTCCCCACTGGAGGACACTGATGGACATCTTACAGCGGGGGATACTCTGACTCTTATTCGGGAGATACACCAGATGCGAGAGACAGTTCGGCAGCTGACAGCTGATAACTGAAGTAAAGCGGTTAAGGAAATAATATTTTTACACCCTAAGGTGGTCGATCCCACAGGGACTTGTGCAACAAAAAATCCAAAGTACTAGCCACGATTTTTAGAACGTAGAAGTTTGAGGAATTTGAAAAAGGGATTTTGTTTGTGAATTTAAAGATGACAATTGCAAGAAATTAAAAGGCTTTAAAAACAATTAAAAGAAAAACACAGATCCTATGGCAGATTATCTAATCATCAACATGCTAATATCAATCAACTCAGCAATGGGGAAAATAGAAATTTTTGTGGATTAAATTCCTTGGTCAGACAATTATATCCTAGATTATTAATTAGTGACTATCTCCTCTCGGTCTCAAGAACACCAAATTAATCGATCTCATAATTATCTAATTATTCCTATGTAGGCTTCTTCCTTTTGAGATAGAAAACAAACACAATTAATTCTCTCTTCCTGTCAATATTTTTCATCTCTCGATCCATCAATTATTAACTATAAACCTAGATCTCAATTCACCTCTCGGTCTTCTTTTAATCTAGATTATAAAATTAAATCAGAGAATTAATCCATGCTTAAAGAGTTTATATCAATTAAACATGCATCAGAAAAGAAATCATAACCCTAGAACCTGTTTAGGGTTCTAGCCGCAAATCATGACTAGAAAGTAAATAAACATTAAATTAATACCTTGCAAAAACAAGAGGAACCTTGAATACAAAACTCCAATGTCTAAAAGCTCCAAAATATGCTAAAGGAGTGATATTTCAAAGACAATTTTCGCGCAGGTTGAGTTCATATATATAGAGGGAGGAAAAGACCTAATTTGAGTATTGGGTTAAAATAGCAAAAACTGCCAAAACAGCCTTATCGGGCCTCTGTGTCGATCGACGGAAATCCTGTCGATCGACACAACCTTCAAGTTGAAATTCGGGTTGAATTTGCGTCGTTTCTGCAACTTGGTCCTCTGTCTCGATCGACGGGGAAAATTTCGATCGACAGGAATGCACATGTTGATCCCCTTCTGCGCAGTCTCACGGTTTTGGCCACAACTTTTGCTCCCGAACTCCGATTGACCCGATTCTAGTTGCGTTGGAAAGATAATTCAAAGATATTTCTCTTTCCATGCTCAATTAGCTCAGATTCCACGTGTGGAAGTATTCGTGACTATTCATTTGAACATCATCTGCTTTCGGTACGGGTTTCCAATGAATTTGGCCTAAAACCTGCAAAAATCACCCATCAAAGGCATAACACCCTCCAAAATAGACTCATGCACAATAATAAGTAAAAACATAACAAAATGACTTGAAACAATGGAGAAAAATATAGATAAGTGAGTATAATCATGAGCTTATCAAACCCCCTAAACTTGAATATTAGATTGTCCTCAATCGAAGAAAAGAAGAAAGACATCTCAAGCTGTTGAAAGTGCAATGCCTCACAAGATTCATCATAATCAAGGTTCATCAATCCACATCACACAAGCAATTGAAAGAGAAAAGATATTCATCAACTTCGGAAGACTCACGGGAAAGTGTATCGCTCAATCACTCAAGTGTTTAGGTTTCAAATGAAAGCACTCATGACATCTATGAAGAAATTTCTACCATAGGCTTGCAAGAGTTCTAAAATCTCCACTGCTCAAATGTGCACACAATTCAAGAATAAAAAAGGACTTTGATTAGGTTGTAATGTAGGCTTTTGTGAAAGGTAGGGAAATATGGCCAAGTGACTAAACCAATTGAGTTCATGACTCTCAACAAATCCAACCACTATCTTTTCGTCATCCACCAATCTCGTAAAAATTTCAACACAAATCAAGGCTCTTTTTTTTTCTAATCATTTTATGCTCTTAAAAAATTTGTTTAATTATTTGAGCTTATAAGGACACCACTTCTTCTTTTTTTTTTTCTTTTTCTAGAGCCCAACCTTCTTTTGTAAACCACTTTAAGAATTTCTCATCCACTTATAAAAATTACCCTTATTTCACCCAAATCCTATAGATAGGATACACATCACCTTTCTCATAGTACTCTCTCATAGACGAGATAGAACTACAATGTTTCCTTATCTCATAGACCAAGAAAGAAAAACAACAGGCTCAAAGGGGCTAATCTAGGGATAAAAATATTACAAGGGACAGTGTTTGGGATAATTTGGTTAACAAAGATGGCCTAAGATCATTTTCTATCCTTGTGCACACTATGCAGTCTCAAAATAGAACAAAAGGAAGTTCTAGAGAAACGAAAACATACATGTGAATCTCTCATGAACAAATAAAGGCTTAAATCTCTCTTGGGTTCAAAAATTCTTCCTTAGTCGACTTCAATCCACTCAAATATCATGCAAGTGTAAGTTTCAATTAGACCCTATCATGCGGTATTCTACATTCATGGGCAAATCAACCACAATCGAAATCAACTCAACTAATCAAAGATCGATTCCAAACATTGCATATAATGCTAGAGGGTTCAATGACTTAAAGATTTTCCTCACATAATATCTATTTTTTTTTATTGGCAAAAATTTAAACAAACCAAATAAAGCAAGTAAAAACAAATAAAACAGGAAAGCGAATAAAGATAAGGGATAAAGGTTCAACTTCTTGTCCACATCCCCCAAACTTATTTCGAACTCGGAGAGTAAGAAAAAGTTTGAAAATCAGACAAGAAGAAGAACGGTATCTGGCTGTCGATCTCAGACATCGACCTTTTTATCCACCCAAGGAATTTCAGTATCGCGCGACGAAGATAATTGCTGCTGGCACTCTGTGTCGATCGACAGGCTCCAGAGCCTTCTATCGACCCCTTTGTGCTGACGGTCGAAAGAGTTCTTCGTGCTCAGCCCTCTGTGTCGATCGACAGGGATCCTGTCGATCGAAACAGAGGCATTCCTCCTGTTTTTTTTTTGAAAATAAACTAAAATAAATGCAAAACAGAAATTCGAAAATAAAGTTAAACACACCAACGAAAATAAAAACGAAAATTGTAAAGAAACAATGGAAATTGAAAAGAAAGCATGTAAAAGTTGGGTTACCTCCCAACAAGTGCTTTAGTTAACGTCGTAGCTCGACGATACCTGTTTTCAGAACCAGGGCGGGCTAGTTCGCACTCGCCTACCGTGAGAATCCACCATGTAGACCCACCAATCTTGGATGACAACAGTGAGCTCGGGAAGAGACGGTGTAATTGACAATTTTGCCGACTCGTTCCCTCGCTCCCATCTTTGAGCGGCTTGGTCTTCTTTGAACTCCTCACTTGCTTCTTCTTCTTCTTCCTCATCTGCTTCCTCTCGGGATGTGATTCTGAAGCATTCAGATTGTTGTCGGCTTGTGTCGAGCTTGAATGTGATCCTTTCCTCATTTGCTTGAAGCGTGATCTCTCCACCATGGCAATCAATCAAAGCAGCACTAGTGTCTAGGAATTCCCTTCCCAAGATGAGGGGTTTGCTACCATCTTCCTTCATGTCCAAAACTACAAAATTTGCTGGAAAAATTAGATGACCCACACGAATGAGAACATCCTCAATTATACCTTTCGGGCGAGACACAGATCGGTCTGCCATCTGCAAAGTAATTGTAGTCGGCCTCAACTCTCCAATCTTGAGGCGCTGGAAGATAGAGAAGGGCATCAGGTTGATACTGGCACTAGTGTCGCACAGCACCTTCTCAAACTTGAACCCCCCCGATCTCAACTAGGATGGTGAAACAGCCTGGATCACTTCTCTTGATTGGAAGTTTCTTCTGTAGGACCATGCTGCACTGCTCATGAAGCTTCACGGTTGCATTCTCCACGAAGTGTTTCTTCTTGCTCATCAGCTTCCTGAGATATTTCATGTAACCTGGAATTTCAGAAAGAGCTTCAATTAGTGGAATATTAATACTTACCTTCTTCAAGTTCTCGACAAAGCATGAGAACTTGGAATTCTCCTTTTGCTTGGCAAATCTGTGAGGAAAAGGCATCGGAGGTGCCTTGGCAGCTTTGGAAGTGGAGGAATGGGGTTGGAACTGTGTTTCTGTCAACTGGCCTCCTGTCTGACCTGCCTGTCGATCGACAGGGGGTATGTCGATCGACACACCCTCTGCAGTTCTGTCGATTTCCTCCTCTGAATCTATGTCAACAGCCTCTTCTGGGTCTCTGTGTCGATCGACAGGAATCCTGTTGATCGAAACAGAGGTCGGCTCTACTGGGTCTGCTTCTTTTCTCCCCCCAAACATGCTTTGGGGCATGCTCGAACCTTTGTAGCTCTTTCTGGACCTCAGCTTCACAGCTTTGCAATCTTTCTTGTTCTTGGGATTTGCCTCGGTGGTGCTGGGCAGCTTTCCTGGAGTATATTGCATCCCGATAGTGGTAGCAATCTGGCTCACTTGAGTCTCAATGATCTGGACGTGCTTGCCGAGCAGATCCACCTTGGTAGTCAGTCCTGCCACTTCTTTCTCCACTTTCCCCACTCTGTGGTCTGAAGCTTTGATGAAATTCTTGAGCACCTCTTCAAGGGTTTCCTTCTTCTTCTTCACAATCTCGCCATTCTGCACATCAAAATCTGGCGGTGGTTGTTCGGCAGCTTCAGGCTGAGAGTAGGAGAAACCTGGATGAGGTCTAGGATGGTAGTGTTGGTATCCCCCTTACCGGTACTGATTCTGGTAGCCACCACGATTCATGTAGTTCACATCGGCGATAGGGTCAACCTGTGCAACAGAAACAGAAGCAGAAGTAGTTAGTTTTTCAACTTCCCCCTTTAGCTCCTCAACCTCTTTCTTCAATTAATCATCCTCCTTTGCCTCGATAGCTCGGATCTGTGGCCTCCTTGGATTCCCCCATTGTTGATCATGCAGGGCCATATTTTTTAACAGCTTCAGGGCATTTTCTGGTGACTTGCTCATCAATGATCCATCAGCTGCGTAGTCCGCTGACTTTTGGCTTTCCTCAGTCAATCATCTGTAGAATATATGAGCCTGCTCCTCAGTGACCACTTCGTGGCCCGGGCAACTCCTCAGCAGCTCATTGAACCTGGTCCATGCCTCAAAGAGAGTCCCATCCATCCTCTGGTGGAACTGCAGGATCTCCATCTTTTTCTGAATAATCACTGACGGCGGGAAGAATGCGCCGAGGAACTATGTTCGGAGATCAGCCCATGTCTGAATGTTGGTGCAGTCCAAAGCGGTGAACCAAGTCCGTACCTGATCCTTGAGTGAGAAGGGGAAAAGGCGAAGACGGATCACATCCTGGGTCACTCCGTTTTGCTTGATGGTTTCACACACCTCCACGAACATTCTGAGGTGGGTGTACGGATCCTCCACTTCTCGGCCTCCGAACTGGTTCTGCTGAACCATCTGAATCAGGCCGGTCTTGAGTTCAAAGTTCTTGGCAGTGATGCCAATAACAAATCCCTCATTTCCGGGTTGCGGTCTGTACTTCTTGGCCATTGCATTGGGGTCCTCATCGTATGAATCTTCCCTCTGAGCTCTCTCTCTTTCTCTTCTTTCGGCCTCGCGCCTTTCTGCTTCCCTTTCCTCCAGGAGTTGCCTCATGACATCCTTCATGTGATTAACTTCATGGAACAACAATATGGCATTTTCTGGAGTAATCAATGGCTAGTTGGTCTCAGTTCCCCCATCGGAGTGGCTTGGACTCGTCATGATGGTGTCAATGGTTTGTTTGGCTTTTCCCTTCCTTTTTTTGATGGTGGTCTCGATTTCTGGGTCAAAAATCTCGAGTGGCTTGCCCTGGGCCCTTGTGTTCATAAACTTGCAATCAAAAACAACGAAAATAGGAAATCAAACACAGTGTCGATCGACACGGGTGTTTTATGTGCCTGTTTCGGTCGACAGAGATTCTGTCGGTCGTGACAGAGGCCGAAAACCAGAAAAATTGAACAGGAACACACACAAAAATCAAACACCAAAAACCACAATCAACAAACTAAATACGAAATTAAAATAGAAAATAACAATAAAATCAATCCATCAGATCTAAAAATAAACTAATATTCAGATAAATCTGACAGTCCCCGACAACGGCACCAATTTGATAACTGCAGTAAAGCGGTTAAGCAAATAATATTTTTACACCCTAAGGTGGTCGATCCCACAGGGACTGTGCAACGAAAAATCCAAAGTACTAGCCACGATTTTTAGAACGTAGAAGTTTGAGGAATTTGAAAAAGGGATTTTGTTTGTGAATTGAAAGATGACAATTGCAAGAAATTAAAGGGTTTTAAAAACAATTAAAAGAAAAGCACAAATCCTAGGGCAAATTATCTAATCATCAACATGCAAATATCAATCAACTCAGCAATGAGGAAAATAGAGATTTTTGTGGATTAAATTCCTTGGTCGGGCAATTAAAAACTAGATTATTAATTAGTGACTATCTCCTCTCGGTCTCAAGAACACAAAATTAATCAATCTCATAATTATCTAATTATTCCTATGTATGCTTCTTCCTTTTGAGACTATTAAAAAAACAATTAATTCTCTCTTCCTGTCAATAATTTTCATCTCTCGATCCATCAATTATTAACTATAAACCTAGACCTCAATTCACATCTCGGTCCTTCTTTTAATCTAGATTATAAAATTAAATCAGAGAATTAATCCATGCTTGAAGAGTTGATATCAATTAAACATGCATCAGAAAAGAAATCATAACCCTAGAACCTGTTTAGGGTTCAAGCCACAAATCATGACTAGAAAGTAAATAAACATTAAATTAATACCTTGCAAAAACAAGAGGAACCTTGAATACAAAAATCCAATGTCTACAAGCTCCAAAATATGCTAAAGGAATGATATTTCAAAGACAATTTTCGTGCAGGTTGAGATCATATATATAGAGGGAGGAAAAGACCTAATTTGAGTATTTGGGTTAAAATAGCAAAAACTGCCAAAACAGGCCAAAATAGCCTTATCGGGCCTCTGTGTCGATCAACAGAAATCCTGTCGATCAACACAACCTTCAAGTCAAAATCCGGGCTGAATTTGCGTCATTTCTGCAACTTGGTCCTCTGTCTCGATCGACGGGGAAAATTTTGATCGACAGGAATGCACGTGTGATCCCCTTCTGCACAGTCTCACGGTTTTGGCCATAACTTTTGCTCCCGAACTCCGATTGACCCGATTCCAGTTGCGTTGGAAATCTAATTCAAAGATATTTCTCTTAACATGCTCCATTAGCTTAGATTCCATGTGTGGAAAGATTCGTGACTGTTCCTTTGAACATCATCTGCTTTCGGTACGGGTTTCCAATGAATTTGGCCTAAAACCTGCAAAAATCACCCATCAAAGACATAACACCCTCCAAAATAGACTCATGCACAATAATAAGTGAAAACATAACAAAATGTACTAGAAACAATGGAGAAAAATATAGATAAGTGAGTATAATTATGAGCTTATCAACAGCTGAAAAAGAGATTGAAAGAGAGGCTGCACGAAGAAGGCAAGAAAGAAAGATAACATCTGGATGATTCGGATGATGAGGATCCGAACGTGATGGGGAGGAAGTATAGGCCACGGCCCGGCAATGAGCGATTCAATATTGGCATCGATGCCAATAATTTTGAACTCAAAACGGGCTAATTCAGATGGTTCAGCATAACCAGTTTGGCAGTAGAGCTGTGGAGGATCCCTATAGACACCTGCAAATATTTGTGGAAGTTTGCGACACCATCAAGCAAAACGGAATCATGCAGGCTGTGATTCGACTGAGGTTGTTCCCATTTTCACTGAGGGATCAAGCCCGATCTTGGCTCACCGGACTTGACTGCAGCTGGATCTGGACTTGGGAGGAATTGAGAGCTGAATTCCTCTCAAACTTCTTTCCACCCTCTCTCATCTTTCAGAGGAAGATGGAGATTCTACAATTCCATCAGAGGGAGGACGAGTCACTGGTTGAAGCATGGAGCAGGTTCAGTGAACTTCTCAGGAGTTGCCCCGATCATGGAGTCGATGCAGAGGAGCAGGCTCACATCTTCTACCGGGGGATGAACGAGAGGACTCAAGAGTCTATTGACAATGCTGCTGGGGGGTCCATCATGCGCAAATCGGCAGAGAAAGCACTGAAGCTTTTTAAGAAGATGGCAATCCACACTCAAAAATGGGCGAACCCGAGGAGGCCTCTAATTAAGATTTTGGATAAAGTGGAGACTGAAGATCCTCTCAAAACTGAGGTTGAGAAGATGAGAGAGGATTTGGACAAATTGTCTGCGGGAGCTTCTACTGTTGTGGTTGCATAGGTGTAAACCGAAGCTCCTGCGGAGGTGAGCTATCTAAATAGAGGGGGATACCTCTACCAGCACCAGCAAAGGAGTGGGGGATATCAATATCCGCCAAGAAACCACCACGGTTTCTCCTACTCCCATCCTGAGGCAACCGAGCTACCACTATTGGGATTTGAAATTCAGAAGGGAGAAGTGGTTGAAAAGAATAAGGATAGCTTGGATGATCTGTTGACCAAATTCATCAAGGCCTCAGACCAGCGGTTTGGAAAGCTGGAGCAGGAAGTGACTGGAGTACACACTAAGGTCGATCGGATGGGAAAGCACCTGCAGATGATTGAAATGCAGGTCAGTTAAATCGCCAACACTATTGGGGCTCATCATAAGCAAGGATAGTTGTCGAGCACAACTGAGGTGAACCCAAGGGTTCAAAAAGACTGCAAGGCTATCACACTGAGATCCGAGATAAGTTACAAGGGTCCTGAGATGGTTCGGGACGAGTTTGAAGCTGAAGAGGTGCAAAATTGCACCACTGGAGGCTTGACTTCGATCGACGCACGTCCCAAGTGATCGAAGTCGAGGAGAATGGAGAATAATTGAGCAACAATGAAGGCTCAATTTTGATTGACACATTTGGCATCGATCAAAGTGTGCAACATCAACCGAGGTGCCCCTGTGTTGGTCGAAGTCGAGGACCACCTCGGGCAAAATCCCAGCAAAAACTAAAGATCGTGTCCCGCCTATGCCATTCCCTTAGAGGCTCGCAAAGCAAAAGGAGGACTCCAAGTTCTACAAATTTGTGGAGAACTTGAGGAAGGTTAGCATAAATATTCTACTAATTGCGGCACTGTAGGAGATCCTGGGGTGCATTAAATACCTCCGAAAACTATTGAGTGGAAAGAAGCAGTTCGTGGAGAATGAAACTGTGAAGATCCACGAGCAGTGCAGCCTGCTACTGCAAAAGCAGGTGCCCATCAAGAGAAGCGACCCTGGATGCTTTTCTATCCTGGTGGAGATTGGAGGACATACCTTCAAGAGTATTGTGCAATACTGGGGCCAGTATCAATCTGATGACATACTTTATTTACAAGCGCCTCAACATCAGAGAGATGAGGCACACTACTATTACGTTGCAGATAGCGGATCGGACTATATCCCGCCCAAAGGGAATTCTGGAAGATGTGCTGATTCGAGTGGGCCATCTGATCTTCCCAGCAGAGTGGGCCATGCTGGGGTGTGAGTTTCTCGATATTAGTGTCGCGCTCATTGACTGTCGAGGAAGCGAAATTACACTCCGGGCCAACAAGGAAAAGATCACCTTTGTGATCGATAAAAGCAAGAGAAAGGCAGAGTGCAGCCGGATCACCACCACTGAAGAGGATGAGTCTGAAGAAGAAGAAACCGCAGCTATAGAGTGGGAGCGCGGGAAAGAGGGGGTGAAATTATCAACTAAGCCTCCTCAGTCCGAGCTTACCACCATCATCAAATATCGGAAGGTGTACATGGTGGAAGCCAAAGGTGTAAGGTTTTCTCGTGAACCGAATCACCAAAACCAAACTGAACCGTATCGATTTATGGATATTGCACATAATCCAAATTCACAAAAACCTTGCATGCTCCTATGAATTTAATGCATATTTGTGGATTAGAGAATTACCGTAATTCCGTCGTCTCTATCTTGATCTTTTGCGTTTGAATTCCAAACTTCGATTCAATCACGCAATTCGATTTCTCTGCAAAAATAGAAATTAGGATACTAATTTCTAGAGAAAAACGAAAGTAAAGAAAGGGAAAGAAAAGATCTGTTGTTCTCCAGATTAGGTCTTCAGATCTGTATCCCGGTGCTGGTCAGATCTACTACTGGTGAGGACTCCGTAGATCTGTGGCTTGAGCAGGACCAGAATCGAAATTCTCCTCCCTCTCTATTCAAGATCGGCGCCCCTCTCACTCTCTTCTTAGGGTTTCAACTGATTTGAATCTTATGAAAGTGGCTAGGGTTTCAGAGAGTGAGAGGTCTATTTATAGACCTAGGGTTGTAAAACCCTAATGGGCTCCTGGGCTCAATTCAACACACTTGCTGGGCCAGACCTGGAACCTAATGCAAATAATAAAGTGGGCCTATAAATTAATTAATTCTCATGTCCACAACCCAGGACACAATTAATTAATTAATATTAACTCTTTTTCACCACAGAATTAATACTGACCTACCCCTTTATTACCACGTTATGAGAACAGGCTGCATTAATTGAGAATCCCCATATTTAAGGTTACCGGACATCCATTAATTAATCGGAGCCTCTGACAAGCTCTAACTACAATTAATTAATATCTTATAATTCCTGAGTAGTACCACTAATACTTTATCACTCGTGCCTGAACTTAATCAGCCAACAGGACTTTGGCACGATGAATGTTATTGAGCTCCTCAGGGAATGTCCCCATCCTATTACTCGGATATGGTTTCCTAAGTCCAGTCTCAGGCGGGTACTACACGAACTGTTGTTACCCAAGATGCAGATATACGAGTACGTTACTTAGACTCTCCACCATGGCAAGTCAAAGCAACAGTCAATCCGTGCAAACCCCTGAACCTTCGTTAGGGTTTGGACTCAATCAATATAACGAGATCTTGTATTCGCTGATGTCAGACAGACGAATACATCTCATTGCGGTCCATCAATACGCCATCTCTGCGTACCAGCATGTCGAGTAACCAAGACAGACTACTTATTCCGACAATGCCGCAGCCATTCGGACAGACGTATCCTCATACACAGTCTCGGCTGTGCTCAGGTTTATGTCTCACTAGGTCAAGTGATCATACTGTCTTCTGCGATCTACAACACGCCGTATGATCGTCCCTATTGGTGAGACAAGAGGATACCATTGTTCATACATGTACGATTGTTAACATATAGGAGAAATAAACCGTTGTATACTCATTGTAATAAATGCTTTCAGTATACAAAACCCATCAATCTCCCACTTATACTCAAAGCATAACTAAGCTATTACAAAGTATACAGTCCATCTATCTAGTCTGCTGTCTCTTTAACCACTGTCAGTGGTCGGCATCCACCTCAGACCCAGCTCACGAATATGTCTTTCATAAACTTTCTGTGGCAAGCTCTTTGTAAATGGATCAGCAAGATTGTCAGCAGTGTCAATCTTCTTAATCAGCACATCGCCCCTCGATACAATTTCTCGTATGATATGGTACTTTCTCTCTATATGTTTGCTTGCCCTGTGAGACCGCGGTTCCTTTGAGTTTGCCACTGCACCAGAGTTATCACAATAAATTGTGATGCTCCTCGGCAAACTCGGGATCACGCCCAACTCTAAAAGGTAGTTCCGGAGCCACACCCCCTATTTCGAGGCGTCGGAGGTGGCGACATATTCCGCCTCCATGGTGGAGTCAGTAATGCATTTCTGCTTTGAGCTCCTCCAAGATACAGCTCCACCTCCCAGGGTAAACACATATCCTGAGATCGATTTCTTATCATCCTGGTCCCCTTGGAAATCCGAGTCTGTATAACCCATAGGGCACAAATCCTCACTGATGGATTCCAGTCAGTGATCGATCGATTTTGCTTCTCGGCAGAAATTCCCAGTTCTTTTCAAATACTTGAGGATGTGCTTTACAGCAGTCCAGTGCGCCTGTCCAGGGTTAGACTGATATCTTGTTACTATGCCAACGGCATAACAGATATCTGGCCTGGTACACAGCACCGCATACATGAGACTACCCACAGCCGAAGCGTATGGTACAAGACTCATTTCATTTTTCTCCCGCTGTGTCTGAGGACACTGCCCACCAGAAAGACAAACGCCATGTCTGAAAGGTAGCAAGCCTTTCTTCGCGAGTTGCATGCTGAACCGGGCTATCACAGTATCCACATAGGATGCCTGGGATAAGCTCAACATTCTTCTCTTATGATCTCGTAAGACCTTAATCCCAAGAATGTAGCCAGCTTCTCCCAGATCCTTTATTTGGAACTGTTCGGATAACCAAACTTTGATTTCGGATATCACTCCCTCGTTGTTTCCAAATAGGAGTATGTCATCAACGTATAGTGCAAGGAAGACCACGCTCCCACTGACACAAAGTCGGTAAACACAACTTTTGTTTTCCAGCTGTGCAAATCCATAGGATTTAATCACATCGTTGAAACGTAAGTTCCACGACCTTGAAGCTTGCTTAAGTCCATACAAGGACTTCCTAAGCTTCCAGACAAGATGTTCTTCGCCTTTGTTCTTGTAACCCTCAGGTTGCTGCATATAGATTTCTCTACCTTCTTCAAGGTAACCGTTAGAAAAGCGATTTTGACATCCATCTGCCAGATCTCGAGGTCCATATGCGCAGCTATGGCAAGGAGTATCCGAATAGATTTGAGCATGGCTACGGGTGAAAAGGTATCGTCATAGTCAATGCCCTCTTTCTGACTATAACCCTTTGCCACCATCCTGGCTTTAAAAGCCGTGATCTTTCCATCCGCCCCTTTTTTTCTCTTGTATACCCATTTGCACCCTATGGCCCTAAAGACATCCAGCAAATCAGTTTTCTGGTATACATCCATAGCAGTTATGGATTCAATTTCAGAATCCATGGCGACACGCCATATGGCAACATCCTTGTCCTGCACTGCCTCTTCGTAAGTTAGTGGGTCAGAGTCCTCATGTCCGTCTTCCGGGCTCAAGTCCGAAGACTCACCCACGAACATGTACCTTTCCAACTGGAAAATAACTCTCCCACTACGACGAGGCATCAGTGCCGTGTCATTAGTAGGTGCAGTGACTTGTGGTCCTGCACCTTGTACTGAAGAACGTGTCTGTGGTGTTGTACCTCTCACAGGTGCACCCACATCTACACGTTCCCCATCCCTTGGAATTGCATTCTCGTTCTCAATTTCTTGAAGAACGATATCACTCCTTGACCTGTGATTACTCACATACTCATCCTCCAAGAATCTAGCATTGGTGCTAACAATGATTCTTTAACTCTCAGGATAATAAAAGTAACCACCTTTTGTTTGCCTGGGATACCCTATGAACAGCATTACTTTTGACCTGCTTTCTAACTTATCAGGTTCCTTCGACAGTACGTGTGCCGGACAGCCCCATACTCTAGACTTGCACAAACTAGGTTTGCGACCAAGGAAGAGCTCAGCAGGCGTCTTAGGAACTGATTTAGAAGGCACCACATTTAGCACGTAAGCTGCTGTTTCCAATGCGTAACCCCAAAACAAAATTGGTAAGTTTGCATAACTCATCATTGTTCTTACCATCTCTAGAAGAGTCATATTTCTTCTTTCAGCTACACCGTTTTGCTGGGGAGTACCCGGTGCAGTCCACTGGGATGTAATCCCATTTTCTGACAACTATTGCAAGAACTCGTTACCGAGGTATTCGCCACCGCGGTCAGATCGCAGCGACTTGATAGTTTTCCCGACCTTCTTTTCTACTTCAGCCTTGAACTCTTTGAATTTCTTAAAGCATTCAGACTTGTAGCGAAGCAGGTAAACGTATCCGTACCTTGAGTAGTCGTCAATGAAAGTGACAAAATACTCGTACCCTCCACGAGCCTGCGTGGACATCGGTCCACATAAGTCAGAATGGATCAATTCCAACACTTCCTCTGCTCGAGACTAACTAGCCTTGAAAGGCCTAGTTGACATCTTACCCTCGATGCAGGATTCGCAGACTTGATAAGGTACAGCCCGTACTAGGTCCAATGTACCGTCATCTGTAAGTCTTTGAATCCGCTTCAAGATGATGTGACCCAGTCTCAAGTGCCAGAGATATGTAAGATCCTCATCGGAAGAAGTAAGTTTTCTCTTTCTAGGATTATCAATTACGGATGAATTACATGCAATACTTGCGGAAGACTTATGATTACAGTTAACAACATAGAGAGAATTATTCAGCATTCCACGATAGATAACACCGTTATTACCAATGATAGAAACACCACTATCAAAAATAACTGAATATCCATCAACATAAAGTTTGGAAACTGAAACAAGATTCCGCCGAAAATCCGGCACATACAAAACATCTCTCAATGTTAAAACAGAATCGTCAAAGTACAAGGTGAAATCTCCAATGGCAGCTGCACTCACTTGTGCTGCGTTCCCCATCGAGATGGTAACCTCGTCATTCTTCAGCACCCTCCTCGGTGTGAACCCCTGCAAAATGTAACAAACATGATCAGTAGCTCCAGTATCCACTACCCACGAATGAGTAGAAACCGATGCTAAACATGTTTCCGTTACAAATGCAAATGACGTACCTTGACCCTTGCTTTCGCTTGCCTTCTTACTTGAAGTGACACCAACCCTCTTCATTTCATTTGACCTCCTCTCACGTGATCTGCGATCAATCATGTTCTTGCACACAGTATGAACCACATCTTTCAATGTGCCCAAGCTGTGCTCAAGATCTGATAACTCAGACTCCCATGAAGGTACAAAGGACTGTCCTGCTACGAGATCAGTAAGCAACTCCTTGAAAGAGTACTCACTTCTCCTAGCTACATCCTCCTTAAAGTCATAGAAAGAAAGTGGCAATGAGTTCACGATAATATCGATCTTGGCCCGATCGCTGATATTTCCACCTCCACGTGTGAATCGTTTCATGGTATTATCCATGATCATCACATGCAGTGTCACCGAATTGCCATCAACCATTCTCTTACAGACAAGGTCTCTAACGAGATCACAGTTGACAGTTCGTTCCGCTTCACCATACGTTCGCACCAAGTCCATCCAGATTCCTACAGAGCTACAATAGCCCATGTACTTGAGCTTAAGTTCTCTAGATAGGTTATCTGTGATTAACTTGTAAGTAAAATCCTCAGATGCTACCCAGCTATCATAGAACTCCTTCTCACATCTAGACACTTTATGGTAACGTGGGGCAAGTGGCATCATAGTAAGAACAAACATGTGTTGCCTAGTCAGGAGAATATACTCAATGCAATATCTCCACTCATGGAAGTTCAGACCAGTTAGAGGATTGAGAGCAAGTATATGATCGACAGTAGACTTAGACATATATGAAACAATAAAGATATTAAATAAGAACATACATGTTGAACTTCGAAAACAAATGCATTGAAAAGCTTTTAATAAATCAAATACAAATGTTTTCCACTAATTGCCCAAGAGTTCCCACCGCAAGCTACACTCGTAGACGTTTACAATGTCACCCTCAACCAGAACTGCGGGTTTTAAGCCCCAATCCATTTAATTTCACTACCATGTCAGGATGCTTTTGACACTAGAAATTAATAATTAGTGAAAACCTTAGACCAAGCCATCTCTCAAGAACAGGGATGCAATTCTTGCATTATATTCTAAGATGCTTCTAAGCAATTAACCACAAATTTAACTCCGGCCAAAAAAGACAGTTTAGCATGGCACGTAACCATACCGCACAGCCCTTAAAGCTTTTGTTATCTTTAATTTAAATCAATCCTAGAATACTTGTGAAAGAGGTCTATGCAAGCTACACTCGTAGACGTTTACGCAAAGCCCTCCCACTATTCACATGATTTAAATTGTTTGTCTAGAAATCCCAACAACCGTACCCATGCACCTCCGGGAACTAGCAAGCTACACTCGTAGACATTTACTAGAACGAAAGATACACTTACAGCCTAGGACCGCTTTGTGGAGGTCTATTAATTTTAATTAAAAAATATGCTTAGTATTTTTCTTTTAAAAGGTTTCTTTATGCGCACACATAATTCCCTTTTGTCATTATATTTTCCAAATTTTTGCATGTAATTAAACAAGCCCAAAAATTCCCAAAATATAATCCAATAAAAGAAATTAATCACATAAGCATGCTTGGAAAGCTGTAAATAATAAAAGCAGTAAAACATGTTTTTCCTATTATCTACACATGCTTAATTGCGCACATAAATAAATCACATATCATACGAGGACAATTAAGGCAAACAGAAATTCCTCGTGGCCCCAAAATAAATAGAAAATAAAATCTATCTATTACAATTTGAATTTTGAATTTAATGGATAAATCCAAATCTTCTCAAATCTTCAAGGGCCTTCAAATCTTGATACACCAAATCTTTTGGATTTTTAGGCCTTTGTGATCTGATGATTTGCCCTAACCCTAATGCAAACCCTAGGGTTTACACAGGATTGCACAAACCACCAAAACACGAGCCACCGCCGCAGGGACAGCAGCTGCCGACGACAGCCCCCAGCCGCCGCCGCCCTGCAGCCGACCGCCGCCCGCAGCCAGCAGGCCACGCGCGCGTGCGCAGCGCGTTTCCGCGCGCGCCGTTGCCGGCCACCGCCCACGCGCACCGCGGGTGCTGCTCGCACCGCCGGCCGCGCCCGCTCGCCGCCGTCCGCCGTGCCCGGCCCTCCGTCGGATCCGTCTTCGTTCTTCGTCCTCGACCCATCCAATTACAAAATTTGAGAAATTATAGAAACTATTCTATTACAATTTCAAATCTATTCTAATCATGGATTTTCTCATGATTTTACAAAACAATTCAGCCCTACACGGATAAACCACTGCGGGCTGAATCAACGGGTTGCCACGAGGAACAAAAACCAAACATCCACAATAATAAATTCATACATGCATAATATCGAATTTAATTATGAACAACATAGCCATAAATCAAAAACCTGGCTCTGATGCCAATTGTAGGGTTTTCACGTGAACCGAATCACCAAAACCAAACTGAACCGGATCGATCTATGGATATTGCTCATAATTGATTTCTCAAAACCCTAGCATGCTCCTATGAATTTAATACACAATATTGTGGATCAGAATATTTACCGTTATTCCGTAGTCTCTGAACCGATCTTTTGCGTTTGAATTCCAAACTTCAATTCAACCACGCAATCCGATTTTATCTGCGGAATCAGAAATTAGAACCCTAATTTCTAAATAAAATCGAAAACAAGAAAGAACAAGAGGAAGAATTTTGTTCTCCAGATTTGATCTTCAGATCTGTATCCCGGTGCTGTTCTGATCTACTACTTGTGAGGACTCCGTAGATCTGTGGCTTGAGCAGGACCAGAATTCAAAAATTCTCCTCCTTTTCTTCTCAAAATCGGCGCCTCCCTCTCTCTCTAGGTTTAGTGTGTTTCAACTGTGTTATGAAGTCACTAGGGTTTCAGAGAGAGAGCTGTCTATTTATAGACCTAGGGTTAGAAACCCTAATGGGCCATTTTGGACTCAATTCAGCACACTTGTTGGGCCAGACCTGGGACCTAATGCAAATAATAAAGTGGGCCTATAAATTAATTAATTCTCATGTCCACAACCCAGGACACAATTAATTAATTAATATTAATTCTTTTTCACCACATAATTAATACTGACCTACCCCTTTATTACCACGTTATGAGAACGGGATGCATTAATTAAGAATCCCCATATTTAAGGTTACCGGACATCCATTAATTAATCGGAGCCTCTGACAAGCTCTAACTACAATTAATTAATATCTTATAATTCCTGAGTAGTACCACTCAAACCTTATCACTCGTGCCTGAACTTAATCAGCCTGCAGGACTTTAGCACGATGAATGTTATTGAGCTCCTCAGGGAATGTCCCCATCCTATTACTCGGATATGGTTACCTAAGTTCAGTCTCAGGCGGTACTACACGAACTGCTGTTACCCAAGATGCGGATATGCGAGCGCGCTGTGTTGGCTCTCCACCATGGCAAGTCAAAGCAACAGTCAACCCGTGCAAACCCCTTAACCTTCGTTAGGGTTTGGACTCAATCAATATAACGAGATCTTTTATTCGCTGATGTCAGACAGACGAATATATCTCACTGCGGTCCATCAATACGCCACCTCTGCGTACCAGCATGTCAAGTAACCAAGACAGACTACTTATTCCGACAATGCTGCAGCCATCCGGATAGACGTATCCTCATACGTTGTCTCGGCTGTGATCAAGGTTTATGTCTCACTAGGTCAAGTGATCATACTGTCTTCTGCGATCTACAACACGCCGTATGATCGTCCCTAACGGCGAGACAAGAGGATACCATTGTTCACACATGTACGATTGTTAACAAATAGGAGAAATAAACCGTTGTATACACATTGTAATAAATGATTTCAGTATATAAAACCCATCAGTTAGGGCCTTGAAAGTAAGCAAATGGCTTATGGTGTTGATGAAAATAGTTTGATTTGATAGAGTTTACACTTGGATGGGAAGAATGGTGAATGAGGTTGCTTCAATAGTGACAAATGAGAAGTCAATATTGTGGCATAGGAGACTCGATCAGATAAGTGAGAGGGGGATATATGAGTTATCGAAATAGGATCTGTTGCTCGGAGATAATATCATAGACTTGCATTATGAGAAATGTATTCATCAAAAATCTCATCGAGCGAAGTTTGTGACGGAACACGCCGATGAAGGCAGTTCATCCCCACGATTGATGGTAGATACAAAATGTACACATAAATGGTTTATTAAAATTAAATCATGAAGATTTAGATTTACCTCAATAGATCTTAATAAATTTGTAGATTTGATTCCACTAATGATCTTTTAGCCTGAGTCCCACGAACCACTCTCGAGTGATGGGTGGACGACAATCCTTCTATTCTCAGACTTTGATGAATAGGAATCATAGATGAATGAAAAATCAACATACAAAGATTGAGTGAACGGTTTCTATGTTATGGAGGCTAGGGTTTTTTCTTTCAACATTGTATTCTATTTATAGATATCCCATTGGGGTTTCTAACTGGGCCAAGCCAGCGATCTCTAAAAGGTACAGGATTGGGCCTCCCATTAGTCCAAACACATATATTCAACCTAGAATATAATTTGAACTTATAATATTAATTCATTCCACTAGAGAATTAATGTTGCAACTGTCATCCTATCCCAAAGTGAACCAGGGCTTCTATTAAACTCAATTTAATTCCATGTGATTAAGATATACACATGAATTAATTAATTAAAGTCTCTGAAAATTTTAATTTAGTGAATATATTTATTCATTAAGTAGTACCCGCTCAACATTATTATCATATCGGAATAAATTCCACTTGCATGTTTTAATACGATAAAATTTATGAGCTCCTTAAGAGGACACCATCAACTTGGATTTCCAAGACACGGTGCCCTAATGTGACTATATAAATATCATAAAAATGATGTTGTTACCAAAAATACAAAGCATTTTGAATCATTTTATGATTCTAACCCATGGTAAGTCAAAGTAACAAGTAATTATGTGTATATATTTAAATATAACATCTAGAGTTAAGAATTAACAAAGTTGTCGAGACCTTGGTTCGTCATAAAGTTAGAATAGAAGAGCATGTCTCACTGCAATCTATTTAATGCGACACCACACACTGGTATAAACTAATAACCAAGACTAGATATCTCAAGTTTATACTACAACCTAAAATGATATTTTATCCACAACTATTTATGTTGTGAGTACGATTTATATCTTATAAGGAACTCAACAATGTAATCTTCAGTGGGACGATGCACCCACCACATTGTCTACAATATAAGATGAGTGGATATACATGCAATCGTGAGAAAGTAACAATGTAATAACATGTATTTTTCCATCAGAGGAGATTAAATACATGACAAAACTTACTTAAAAGTTTTCTTTATAATATACTCCAACAGTTCAGAGTTGGGAGATAGAGAGCTCAAGGAAATTTGAACTATATCCACTCAGATTCAGATATCTGGGGACCTTTGAGGGTCATTTCTACCAGAGGAGTAGGGTACTTTATATGCCTCATTGATGATCACTCAAGGAAGGTATGGATCTACATCTTGAAGAAGAGTGATGCCTTAGAATCCTTAAAGAAGTTGAAGTTGCTGATCAAAAATCAGACTTGAATAAATAAAGTAAAAAGTTTATGAACTGATAATGGTCTTGCGTTTTGATTGAAGAAGTTCAAGAAGTACTATTTTAAGGAGGGTATTACAAGGCAAAATATAGTGGTTGGAACACCTGAGCATAATAGATTGACAGAAAGATATAATCGGACTCTATAGGAAAAAAACAAGGTGAATGCTCTTAAGTGCAAAATTACCCACGTCTTTATGGGTTGAAGCAATGACTACTGCATCTTACATGATTAGCCAGTTCCCATCAACTATATTAGGTTCAAGACACTGGAAGAAATATGATCTGGTAATCCTACTAAATTTAGCAACCTTCTAACATTTGGTTGTGTGGCTTATGTAAATGGTGATAAGCTTGGGAGGAGGGCATTAAAATTTATTGCTAATGATGTGTGGACTCCTATTCCTAGACCTGAAAGGAAAATAATTATAGGAATAAAATGGATATTTTAAACTAATTGATGAACATAGCATTATTGTGCGAAATAAATCTAAATTAGAAGCCCAAAGGCATACTCAGGTAGAAGATGTGGACTTCAAAGAAACCTTTGCTCATGTGTGTAGGTTAGAGTCACTACCACTTTTAATTTCTAATGTTTGCGCTTCTAACATTTCCTTACTACCGACATATGTTAAGAGCGCTATTCTGAAAGGAATTCTTAGCGAAACAGTGTATGCTGAGCAACCTAAAGGATTTGAAGATCCCCACAAGCCATATAATGTCTACAAACAAAATAAGGTTGTGTATGGTTTACAACAAGCACCATGTGTCAGTATACTGACTCACAAGGTTTTGGCAGGAAATTAACTTTTCTCGAGGGAATGTTGAAAAAATATTGTTTGTAAAACTATAAGTAAAGATTTTATCATTGCACAAATCTATGTTGATTATATAGTCTTAGGTTGTACTAATAGTAAGCTAGTTCATCAGTATGTTGTAAGTATCTCCAAAACATTTGAAATGAGTATGACAGGTAAGTTGTGCTATTTCTTGGTTTGCAAATAAAACAATTTAAAGATGGCTTAATTTCTCAAACCTATCTCTAGGAAAGCTCGAATCTGTAACCTCTTAGTCTATGAAAGGTGAATATGTTCTTATCTTAATAGTTGAATGGTTGATGATAGGTACTTGTCCAATTCCATGGACCAAATCTTGTGAGCCCAAATAATTCTACTTATGACTCAAGTAGTTAGGTTAGAATAAATTTATTCTTTAATTTATATATTTGACATTGTAATGTAGAAAACAATTAAAAAATAAATTGATTGTGTAATCGAGTGACCGCTTTGATTGGAATGAGCACTTCATATTACTACTTTAATGTGGAACATGCTATTATGATGACAACCCCTTGGACTTTGATGCTCGAGATGATGATTTATTTTTTGATGACTACTTTGATGTAGAACATGATATTGATAAACTAATAAACTACAAAGACTTGTGGAAATCATGCCTTCTCAATAGCAGCGATGGGCTTGGGTAAATTATATGGACAACTCCCCTTTCATTGCACTTATCCGCAATCAACGTGCCTCCTTTAGGAACCCTCCACCCAGCTCTCAAGCCTATATATGACCATGAAGCTGGTACCTCCCAGGATCCGATTGTTGTATCTGACGAAGACCCCAAAGAAGACTGATCTTTTGGCCCGCAAGACAAAGAGTTGGATAGTAGCCATTTCCTTGCCCATTCTGACAGAGACTCCAAGGATTGAAGGGATTGCTGGCAAACTAAATTGTCAATCCATAACCCATGTTAAAATTGGATATCAAAAATAAATTACTATGCCTATGAATAATCCTAGCATGCTCCTATTGAAATGTATAAGATGGTTTATGAGGAATACCTGGATTGTAGAAACTGTTGAACTGATTGCGCAGAGATTTGATCCTCAGTCATCTTTCTTGTGCAATAAGAATTAATCCAACAAGATGAAGGAATTAAATCTATTAAAATTAATAAGATAATCTCGAAAAATAGGAGAAAAGAAGAGATAGATCCTACGGATCTGATCTATATCCTAGCCCCGGTCTGAAAATCTAGTGAAGATTCCCTCCAGATTCTATGTCCATCGAGAAGCAGAATTTCCTCCCTCTTCTCAGATCTATGTCGCCTCCAATGCTCCCAAAACTGGTTTGCTGCTTAGAAACTTATGATCTTGTGGTGTATTGAGATCTGAGAACCTGAGGGGTATTTATAGGAGAAAATTGATCTCAGATGGGCTTGAGCTTTCATAGGCTAGACCATGGACCAGAATGCAAATAGCAAATAAGGTCTATAAATTAATTAATTCTCATATTCAACCTAAAATATAATTACTATATTAATTAATATTGATTCATGCCACCAAAGAATCAATATTATCCTACCTATTTGCTACCACGTTATGAGGAACGGGTTGCATTCGCTCAGAAAATTCTCATATTTATGGTTACAGACATTTATTAATTTGAGCTCTAACAAACTCCAAAATTAATTAATATCTTTTTTTCCTAAGTCAATCACAGCCTTTTTCACTTATACTTAAACTTGATCAGCCTACAGGACTTTAGCATAATGAACCTTTCGAGCTGCTCAGGGAATGTCACCATCCTATACTGGATATGGTTATCTAGTTCCAGTCACAGACAATCATACACAAACTGCTACCACCCAAGACATAAATATACAAGTTCGACTAGAACTTTCCACCATAGTATCTCAAAGTGGCACAGAAACCTGTGTATACTTTCGTACCTTCATTTAGGTATAGGTTTCCATCAAGCCATCAAGATCAAGATTCTTTTAATGTCAGATAAAATGATAGATCTTTACTTAGGTCCTATCAATGTGTACTGCACGTACCAACATACCAAGCAACCAAGATAAGCCGCTTATTACTGCATATGCTGCAGCTTATACCGATTGTCTATCATGGGACTATCTAAGCTGTGATACTATTTGTATCTTGATAGGTTAATCGATCCATACGATCTTCCGTGATCTGCTACACGCACTATGATCTCCCTGTTGACAAGATAAGAGGATAAGAGCGTTTGTGATGCATGTTTGTTAATTCAGACAAGAGATAAGCATACAACATTAATGACTCCCAGTATATTAACCAATAAACCTTCTGCATAACATACTAATCGTAATGCTTTCAGTATATTAATCCACCAATCTCCCATTTATATACTCAAAGCATTATGGAAGTGTTTTCCAGAGTATAAAGTGTATATACTAATCTACCTATTACATCATCATCTCATGTGGTTGGCAGCAGGCTCAGTCCAAGGATACGTACATGCATCTCATAGACCTTCAGTGACAGAGCTTATGTGAGTGGATCTGCTAGATTATCCTTTGTATCAATTTTCTTTGTCAGCACATCACCCCCTTGCCACAATTTTTCGTATGATATGGTACTTCCTCTCAATGTATTTTGTTGCTCTGTGAGTTCATGGTTCTTTAAAGTTCGCCACAACACTAGAGTTATCACAATACACCGTGATAGTCTTGAGCAACTTAGGAATCACGTCCAACTCCAGAAGGAATTTTTGAAACCATACTGCTTCTTTTGAAGCTTCAGAAGTCGCCACATATTCTACTTCCATGGTGGAGTGCACAATGCACTTCTGCTTTGCACTCCTCCATGATATGGCCCCACCTCCCAATGTAAATACATAGCCAGAGGTGGACTTCTTTTCATCCTAGTCTGCTTGGAAATCTGAATCCGTATAACCAACAGGGCATAATTCCTCGCTCTGATAGACGAGATAATAGTCTCTAGTCCCTTTCAGGCATTTGAGAATGTGTTTTACCGTAGTCCAATGTGCCTGTCCAGGGTTAGACTGATATCTTGCTATCATGCTAACGACAAAGTAGATATCTGGTCTCGTACACAACATTGCATACATGAGACTTCCAATGGCCGATGCATATGACACCTTACTCATCCCATCTTTCTCCTTTTGAGCCTCCGGACACTGTACCTTAGAGATATGTACACCATGCCTGAAGGGTAACAAACCCTTCTTGGCTGTTTGCATGCTAAAATGAGCAATCACAGTATCGACATATGAAGCTTGAGATAATGCTAACATCTTTTTCTTGCGATTACACAAGACTTTTGTAGTAAGGATGTACGCTGCATTTCCAAGATCCTTCATCTGAAACTGTTCAGATAACCACCCCTTTATGTCCAACAATACCACAACATTGTCCCCAATTAAGAGAATATCATCTACATAAAGTGCAAGGAACACCACGCTTCCACTGACACACAGACGGTACACACAACTCTTGTTTGAGCATTATGAAAATCCATAGGACTTAATCCCTTCATGAAAATGTAAGTTCCATGACCGTGAAGCTTGCTTGAGTCCGTATACAAACTTCTTGAGCTTCCAGACCAAATGCTCTTCGCCCTTCTGTACATATTTTATTGGTTGTTCCATATAGATGTCATGGCCTTCTTCAAAATACTCGTTCGAAACACGTTTTTGACATCCATCTGTCAGATTTCAAGTCAGAAGACTCTGACTATTTGTTATCCATCTTCCATTTGTCTGCATCTTTATCAGATATCGCCTCGTTGTACGTCCATGGGTCGGTATCATCCAGTCTATTTTCTGGGATCAAGTAAGAATACTCTCCCACGAACATGTACCTTTCCGGTTGCCAAACAACCCTCCCACTGCGATGAGGCATCCAACTCATGTTAGTAGTTAGCACACTCAATGGTCCCATGTCTTGCATTGATGGCAGTGTTGGTGACACCAGTTCTAGGTGAATCTACAAGTGCACTAGGTTTTCCTGATGGAATCACTTCATCATTTCCAAGCTCGCGGAGAATGATTTCTCTTGGATTTGTAGTTTCTTACATATTCGTAATCCAAGGATCTTGCGTTGGTACTGATGATGAATTTTTTATTCTCAGACAATAAAAGTAACCACCTTTCATTTGCCTGGGATATCCTACAAACAACATCATCTTAAAACTACTTTCTAACTTATCAGGTTCAGTCTGGACAAGCCCAAACCCTCATTCTGGTTAAACTGGGCTTTCGCCCATACCAGAGCTCCAGAGGTGTTTTGGGAACTGATTTAGAAGGTACCAGGTTAAGCAAATATGCCGCTATTTCCCAGGGTTATCCCTAAAACGAAATTAGTTAGCTTGCATAACTCATCATTGACCTAACCATTTCCAAAATAAATCTATTTCTTCTTTCTGCTATACCATTTTGTTGAGGGGTTCCTGGTGCAGTCCACTGGGATGTAATTCCATTATCTGACAGGTACTGCAAGAACTCGTTGCTAAGGTATTCACCACCACGGTCCAATCTTAGTGTCTTGATAGTCTTACCTAGCTTCTTCTCTACTTCTGCCTAGTATTCTTAGAATTTCTCAAAGCATTCAGACTTGTAGCAAAGCAAATAGACATATCCAAACCTTGAGTAATCATCAATAAATGTAACGAAATACTCATAACCTCCACGAGTTTGTGTGGACATTGGTCCACATAAGTTAGTGTGGATCAGTTCTTACACATCCTCTACTCAAGATTGACTTGACTTAAAGGGTCTGGTCATCATCTTTCCCTCTATACAGGATTCACAAACTTGATGAGGTACCACTTGGAATGAATCTAAGACAACATCATCTGCCAGTCTCTTGATCCTCTTTGGATTGATGTAACATACACTCAAGTGACAGAGATATGTTTGATCCTCATCGAAAGAAAATTTCTCTTTAAATGATTATTATTATTGGATGAGTTTGATACAACATTTACAGAAGATTTATGCAAACTGTTTATGATGTATAGAGAGTCAATCAGTTTGTCTTGACATATCACACCATTATTACCAATGATAGAAACACCTCTATAAAAAATAACTGAAAATCGATCATTAAACAACTTGGAAATTGAAATTAAATTCAGCCAAAACACCAGTACATATAAAACATCTCTTAAAATCAAAAACTATATTCAAAGCATAAAGTAAATTCTCCAATGGCAACTACTGAGACTTGCTCTCCGCCGCCCATTAAGATGGTAACCTCATCATGTTCTAGCTGCCTTGTTGGCACGAACCCCTGCAAAGTATAACAAACATGATCGGTTGCTCCAGTATCCACTACCCAAGAATAGGTAGAAACTGATGCTAAACATGTTTCATTTATAAATGCACATGACATACCTTGTCTTTATGTGCATGAAAGTAGACAATTTACTCTTTCGCTTCGTCTGCGCTTGTACGACTTGGTTATAACTCTTGCTCTTTTATACTTTTCTAATTTCTTAAGCATGTTATTAGCTTCAGCAACTACCTTGTCAAAAGTAGCTAAAGTCTAAGCTCATTCCCATGCTATTATATCAGATTGTTCTTGTAAGAAAGCCCTAAGTAACTTATCAAGAGTAAACTCACGCCTATCAGCAAGAACTTTGACAAAATCATCAAAGGAAGAGAGTTCAGAACGATATTGATCTCTGCACGAGCATCAAATATCCACCTCTCATCCTGTACTTGTTCATGATGTTACTCATGATCATAACATGCAGAGTTACCGAACTACCCTCAGTCATTTTCTTGCGAACAAGGTCTTCACAAGATCATAATTGATAGTTCGTTCTACCTCCCCATATACTGTTACAAGATCCCTCCAGATCTCAATAGTGTTGCAGAAGCTCCTATACTTGAGTTTCAACTCACTAGACAAACTGTTCATGATGAAAAAGTAAGTGAAATCATCAGAAGTGACCCATCTATCACGGAATTGTTGCTCAGGCTTAGAAACTTCCTCATACCAAGGAACCAGTGGATCTATAGAAAGTATATGCATATGATTCTCAGACGAGTGAATATACTCGAAGTAGTATCTCCATTCATGAAAATTTGAACCAGTTAATGGGCTCGGTGTTAAGAGGTTTACAACGTGGGATATATACATGTATGAAAACAATAAATTAAAGCAGAAATCAAAACATAATCGCAAACTATTCAAACACATAAATATTGCAACTTTATGATATATCAATATTAATGTTTCCTCCAATTCCCAGGGTAATTTTATTGCAAGTCACATATGTGGACGTTTACAACAAAATACTTGACCAGACTGCATCTTTCAATTCCAGTCCATATCAGTTTCCTTAGACAAATGAAATTAATAATTGGAGACTAACCAAGACCATATTATCCTACTGAGTAGGGACATCACAAATGAGTTGTACTCCGGATAATATCTAAGCTAGCGTACCACAAAACCAACCTTCCCATACAAAAGACCGATTTGTCATACACACACTAGGTCCATGACTCATGATCCTTTATAATAAGATTGTCTCTTTTAATTCAATCTTAGTGAGCTTGTGAAAGATCAAATATGCAAGCTACACATGTAGATGTTTATGCATGAGCTCCCACTTCTAACATGAATTAAATATTTGTTTTAAGACATCTCATCTATTAGAACTTATGAATAACAAAATAAGCAAGCTATCCATATAGACGTTTACTTATTAGATTATTCACTTCTAATAAGAGATCACTTTGTGGAGGTCTTCAATTAAACAACATAGTAATTTTCATTCATAAGGTTCAATTGCGCATAGATTACTTTATGTTGCTAAAAATTATGACATTGCTAAAATTCTAATATGCAAAGTATGAACACCGAATATCTATATATATATTAAAACAATACCGGACGCTTTATATGGAAATTTAAGTTACATTAATTGTTCATTAATTGATGTGTTTAGTTCATTAATTAATAATCTTAAAATTCTATAATCATACACAACCTTAAAAGTATGTTATGATATTCTCGGAAATAATTTACATTATGATTTGATTTATCAATCATATTTATGTAATTAATTATTTTTGCACAATTAAGGAAATAATTATGAATACACAATTAAGTAAATAAATGAATTAGTAAAGAAATGCAATTAATATTACGTATCTATTCCTATATATACATAGATATTCATATCATCAAAGATTTATAAATTCAAAATTTTAAAATGTTTAATTGGGAACTATTTTATTTAATTATTAAATTAATGTATAAGTATATTATAATAGATATCTTAAAATCTTTTCGTGTTTTTTTTTCAATGATATACTCAGATTATTTTCTCTATATTTAATTATTTTCAATCGTATCAAATTTTAATAAAATTTAATTAGAAGATTATATCTTTAAATTAAGACAAAGATATTGTATTTATTAAGCAATTAATATTTTTCCACCCAAATAAGTTATTAAAAATAATTATATAAAAAATTATCCTCAAATTAATAAGGGACGAAAATTTATTCTTTTGCTATTCACATTATACAAATTATAGAAATAAATTATTCATATCAATGGTATATAGTATTGATTTTATTTGACTAAGTAAAATAATATTGATAGATATGTATTTATATATATGTACAAAAATAACTAAATAAAGAAGTGAATCTTTTTATTTAAAACGGAAACAAAATTTGTTTAGGCTACATTATACAAATCAATTGCAATTAATGGCGGAATTTATGTTGATTTTAATTGGCAATTAGCATTAAATAGATGTTTATAAATAATCCATATTTTGGACATTACTACTCATTTTGTTATAGCTTTGTGTCGTTAAATAAATAATCAAGAGAGAAAAGTGAAAAGAAAGATATTAATTCTATGAAGAAAATTTTACTCAATTTCATTCCGGTAATAATTTCAATTGAGTTGAGGCGGCGTGTATTGAATAGTTTTTATTTTGTTCAGTTATATGTTCTTATGAAATTGTTGTTCAATTTTTTGTATTTTATGTAATGAAATGTCATTTTTGTTTTACTAATTTTGTTGTAATGAAATATTAGTTTTTCACCTGTGCGTTGCACGGAATATCCGTGTGTTGTGGCATGCACCCATGTTATTTTTGTTTTACTTTCAATTCAAGAACTTAATAATTTTTATATCTTATTGTATAAAAAATTGATCACGTAAGAATAATATTAATTATTTTATATTTTATTATATAAAAATGTGATCACAAAATATTGTATCTTAAGTAATATATTATTAAACGGTTATGAAAATATGTTGAACAATACACATTTTGAAACGATATACCGAAGTTATATATTTTAACCATTAAATAAAAATACTAATTGAAATAAAATTAAAAAATCAAATTAATGTATCCACATTTCATAAAAAATATGTTGATATTGTGTTATTGAACGGTCAAGTTAAACGTATATTTTGGGTGTGAACCATTATTGAATGGGACTTATTTTATTTTGTGTAATAATTTGATACTTATTTCATTTTATTTCAAATAATGAAATGGTGGGGAAATGGATAGTGTTGGTGTAATATTATTTTATTTAAGTGCAAATGAAAGAATGATTGAAGATACATATTTTTTTCGGGAGAAATACAATTATTCAAACAAATCTAAGTGTAATGGACAGTTTTTTCCTGTAATTTTTTCTTGAATTTGAGGGTAATATAATAGTAATGGATGATTCTTTTTAGTTTTGCATTTCTATATTTAAAATATTCAACTATGAAATATTTATATAAAACAATTGTCATGATTTTTTAGTATATTTTTTTATTTAGTAAATTAAATAAAATTATTGTCGTAATTATAGCCGTAATCTTAGCAATAATTATATATGAAATCACAGTCGTAATTGCACTTTAATACCTTATACATAAAATTATATATAAATTTTAGCCCAATATATATATGTAATTATATAAATATACATAAAAAATCACAATAATTATATTTTTGTCATTTTTTATTTCAAAAATATCACATCAATATTAATTTTATTTTATTTGCTATTTTTTATATTGAAACATATACAATAAATAATTATAACAATTTCAATAAAACAATATTTGTGTGCGATTTTTGTAATTGAACTCATATTTGTAAAGTTTTATGTTTGATTTGTTTAATTGAATTTATACAAAGAATAATTTATATTGGTCTAGGACAATAAATTCCTTAATAAATATTTGTTGATATTATTGGAGATGATTATGGATTATTATGTGGTAGGAGAATTAATAAAAAAGTGCATTTTATAATATATAAAATGAATAATTATCTTATTAAATTATAATGTATTTTGATATAAAATAAATATTAATATAATTGTCCAAATTATTAGCCTTAATTTTAGCAATAATTAATAAGTAACTGTTCCCGCCAATTCAAAATAACTATACTATTTTCTTTTCATATATTATATAGATTATTTTGTATAATGTTATCATCAATTGTTTTTAGTTCTTTTTGGTAATTTGTTATTGATGTAGTCCATTGTTTTCTCCTTATGTAATCAAATACAATTTTTTTTGTTCTTTTGTTGTTTTCAATCTGAGTATTATTCTTCAACCTTATTGTGTTTGTTCAAAATTAAGTTTATTTATCATTTCATTTACTATTATGTAATTTTTTTTTGTTGTTTACTCAGTTTTCATATTCACTATTTTTTTATATTTTAGTTACTTAGTTTTCATATTTGTTCATATTATAAAATTATAAAATATTTGTACGGCTGAATAGGAATTATAAACATAATTTAAGAATTTTATAAATTTTATAAATTCAAAGAATCGAATTAAGTCAACTAATTACAGAGATTCTAATTTGCAAGATTATGGAAGCTTACTAATATTAATAAATTTGTGCTTTAAATTCAATACTTAATAACAATTTAACTTCATTACTTTAAAAAGTCCAAAAATTAACATTTTGCATTTACAAAAACAAAAATAAAATTAGAAAAATAATAATGATTTTAATGGAAATTAAATAAATGAATCAATAAAATTGAATTAATGTTAAAATATGGCAAAAATTCAAAGCATACTCAATTTTAATTTTTATTATAATTTGAAATATTAATCAATTTATTATATTAAAATTAATTTAGATGCACAATGGGTATAAATTTTGGTCTTAATAAAATAGTATATTAGTATATTACTATATATGATAGTAATTATATGTTAATAATTCACATTGTACCCTCATAGAATTACAACTTAGATATAATTTATTTTTTTTAAAAAAAATGTGTACTAATTTATACATGAATCACAATTATATAATACATTAATTTGATTTTCATCCGAAATATTTAATTATTGTAGACACAATTTAAAATTAACTCCTTACAATTGTGTACCCATTTAATTTTAATTGATTTCATTATCTTACAGATTAAAGCATGTTCTCCCTTCAGTTATTTCTGAAAACCAAAGCGCTTTTGTTCCCGGCCGGATTATTACTGATAATGCAATGGCAGCTTTTGAAATCTTCCATTATTTGAAGAATAAAAAGAAAGGGAAGAGGGGATGGTTAGCTTTGAAACTTGATATGAGTAAAGCCTATGATCGGGTTGAGTGGGATTTTCTTGAAAAGGTTTTGATTAAGTTGGGCTTCTACCAGGAATGGGTCAATCTGGTTATGCGCATAGTGAGATCGGTGTCTTATAGTCTGTGCGTGAATGGCTTTGTGTCGGATCGTTTTACACCTGAAAGAGGACTCCGCCAAGGAGACCCTCTGTCCCCTTTCTTATTTCTTCTTTGTGCTGAATGTCTTTCGAATTTGCTGCGGAAAGCGGAGATGGAAGGTATTATCCATGGAGTGAAGATCAGCCGACATGCTCCCCCTGTGACACATCTCTTTTTCGCGGATGATACTATAATGTTCACAAGGGCTAACTTGAAGGAAGCTGAGACCATCAGGAATATCTTAAAAAAGTACGAGATGGCATCTGGACAGCGGATCAATCTCGACAAAACTGAAATAATGGTGAGTCCGAATATTGCAGAAAATAAAAGGAAAGAAATTGCAGAGTGCCTAAAGGTGAATCTGGTTGGATCACACGCAAAGTATTTGGGGCTGCCAACAATTATTGGGAGAAGGAAAAAAGAAGTGTTCATGAATATATCAAGTCGAGTTATGAGAAAACTAAAGGAGTGGAAAGACATCACCTTGTCTCAAGCAGGGAAGGAAGTTTTGATTAAATCTGTTATCCAAGCCATCCCTAGCTACATTATGAGCTGCTTCTTGTTGCCGATTACTGTTTGTCAAGAGATTGAGAGAGCAGTAGCACGTTTCTTTTGGGGCTCCTCCGAAGAAGGACGGAGAATCCATTGGAAAGGATGGGAAGCCTTGACGACGCCCAAAGGAAGCGGTGGAGTTGGTTTTAAGGAGGTGCATGCATTTAATTTGGCGATACTTGCTAAACAAGTATGGAGGTTACAGCAGTTCCAAAACTCGATTGCAGCCAAACTTCTAAAGGCAAGATACTATCCAAGCAGTAACATTGCTGAAGGAAAAATTGGATTTAATCCCAGCTACCTATGGAGAAGTTTGTGCGCAGCAAAGAATATAGTGAAGAAAGGAGAAGCTTGGAGAATTGGGGATGGAAAATCAGTTCGGCTCTGGGAAGATCAATGGATCGGTACATCGGATCAAGTCAAACCAAGGAGACCGAGAAGAGTTGAGGGTAAGTCGACGGTGGATTATTTAATTGATCGGGAGAATGGAAGATGGAGAAGGGACCTCATAGCTTCTTTGTTTGATGATGAGGAAGAAGGAAAAATCATTGCCATGCCGCTGAGTAGTAAACCAGGTCCTGATAAGAGAATATGGAAGTTCACACCAAACGGGAACTTCACAGTGAAGTCGGCATATAAGGTAGCAATTGGAGAGTTTTCAAATCTGAACAAGGAAAGAGCGTGTACGAGTAAAGTGAATAAGGAGTGGTCTAAAATATGGAAGATTGAAGTGTATCCCAGAGTGAAGTACTTCCTTTGGAGAGTGTGCACTAATACACTACCTACAGTTAGTAACCTATACCGAAGAGGAGTTAATAGGGACCCGATGTGCCCAAGGTGTGGAGAGGCAGTTGAAACGCAGGAGCATGCCATCCTAGAATGCGAAAGAGTCTCAGTTCTGTGGAAAAAATCTGCTCTTCGGCTGGACGTATCCAAGTGGAAGAATTGGAACCTCCGAATGATTGTGTGGGATCTCTTGGAAGCCAGACCGGGAGTAGTCGTCGAGCTTTTTGCGATGACAGCATGGGAGATTTGGAACGCAAGAAATAGGTGGGTTTTCGAGAAGAAAGAGACAAATGACTGGGAAACGCTGGAACGGGCAAGTAGAAGATGGAACGAGTACCAAACGCGACAGATGGAGCAGGGGAAAAAAGAGAATATGAGGAATAGTAAGGCTCGGTGGAAGAAACCAACCCAAGGAAAACTAAAGTTGAATTGTGATTTTGCAGTTTTATCGGAGAGTGTTATTGGCATAGGTTATGTCATTAGAGACGATGAAGGAAAGGTGAAGCTGGCGGGGCGGGCGCAAATGGAAGTAGCAGGAAACAGTACCTTGCTTGAAGGAGTCGCATTGAGATATGCCTTGACCATGGCAAAGCAAAACGGGCTAAAAATTGAACAAGCCGAAAGTGATAACCAAGGCTTGATTGATGGGATAAATGGAAGAAGGGAGGTTCCAGTGTATTGTGATATCATTGTGGAAGATATTTTAAGGTTGGCGATGGAGGTGGAGTGCAAATCGTTCGAGGCCATTCCTAGAGAAGCTAACACAGTGGCTCACCATGCTTCTAGACTTCCTGATTTCTGTAGCTTTGATTGTGACCCTAGCTTGCTTAAACATTTCCTTCAAGCTGATGTACAACCGTGAAGGTCTCTGATTGCTGTTAGTAATGAAACCTTGATCTCAAAAAAAAAATAAAAAAATATGAGTTTCTTCATGCAAAATTCAATAAATACAGCTTTTGTAGTTTTTCTAATTTGATATGCAATATATCATTAAAATCTCATTAGAGAAAACTTGAATACTATAAATATGATTATTTTAATATTACTCAATTTCATCACTCTCATCTCTCTTTTTTGGTATATCAAAATTCAAAGTTTCAAGCAACTCATTGATAGAGGTTGTTGGAGTTGTGGAGAGAGTATTCTTGAAACAACATACTTAAAAGTAATAGGCTTTGAGACTTGCTTGATGTAACAAGTACAGATCATCACCTCTTGCCAAATAGGGACCGTTGATGAGGAGAAAGGAAGACCATGATGATTGATTAAATCGAGATTTTTGTTTATTAAATGTCTTTGATTTATTGGGTTTATGTAGGGTTTTTTTTTCAGATTTTGTTTTTAGGGCGTATCTTTGTATACATTTAAGTAAGTTTGAATGTAATTTATAATAATATTTAGTTCTATTAGTTGGTTATTAGTAAACTATTTCGTTCATTAATTATAAAGTCAATATTTTTATATATTAGATAATATATTATAATTTGGTATTTAAATGAATTATAATTAATAATCTATTCATAAACCTGTAAAGTTTATTGAAAATATATTAATTAAAAAATTAATTTAATTAATTCAAGACTTAGAAAAAATTATGTCTTTTTTTTATAATACCTTCATTGAATAATATGGATTAAATAATTTTTATGTAATTATAATATACTAATCATAATCCTTTCTAAATTATTTGTATATTAGAAAAAAATATTATAATGAATTCTACATCTAAATATATACCAAAGTAACTTTGGATGCAATTTATGACTATATTTAGTTCCATTAGGGTATGTACAATGTGGATCTTAACCAAAATAAGATTCTCACCTCAACACAATAATATCATGTAGAGGAGAGAGAAAAAATAAGACTTTTCAGAAAATATCATTATTTGCAGCAAAGAGGGTCCCACACGAGGGTTGGGAGACAGGCGCTTGCGCCCCACGCACACCACATGTGTAGTGCGTAGCGCGAGTGGGCACGACGTCTAACTTTCTTTTAATTTTCTAATTCTTTTATTTCAGATTTTTTTTATATATTTTATATTTAAGATCCTACCCACTGTGGGTGCTCTTAGGTGGTCATTAGTGAACTATTTAGTTTATCAATTATAAAGTTAATATTTATATATTGTAAACAGTGAATCTTAACTCAGTGGTAAACTGTTAATATTTTTAATCTTAGGTGGTCATTAGTGAACTATTTAATTTATCAATTATAAAGTTAATATTTATATATTGTAAACAGTGAATCTTAACTCAGTGGTAAACTGTTAATATTTTTAAGCCATTGAATTGGGCCACTAGGGCATGTCCTAATATACATATATTATATAAACTTATATTAATTTATGTTAGATATGTTATCATAAAAATTATGTTTTTCATATTAAAAAAATTCATATTATTTGTTTAAAATTAAATATAAAAATAATATTAATTTAAAACAAATAATTAAATTTCCCACGCATCGCGTGGGTGCAATACTAGTATATCTATAATTTAACCCCATAAAATAAATCACATAAGCATGCTTTAAAGCAGTAAATAATAAGCATTAAACACGCTCTCTATTATCTACAACATGCTTGGATGTTGCACAATTAATTAAATAGATATATCATGCAAGAATAGATAATAAAACAAATAAAACATGTCCTCGTGGCCTCATAATACAAAATACAAATTAAATCCTATCTATTAAAATTTTGATTTAATTTTACAGATCTTCAACTGCACTCCCACTGCTTGGAGTGAGATCTGGATTTTATTTTCTGAAAATTGGGCCTCCAAGACTTGATCTATTAGATTATAGGACAACTAGGCCCGTGCACACATCACAAGCCCGAGGCCCGCATGCACACAGCCTGATGGGCCACCACCAGTGAACCACCCCCAGCGCAACAAGCGTGCGAATAGCTCACGTGCCTGCAGCCCATGTTACTGGTCTCCACCACCGTCGCCCGTCTGCCTGCTACTGCACTCGGTCTTCCCCAGCATCGCCCATCATTGTTGTAACTCGCCGCTCGCCGTAGGAAAATGCACAGGAGGCGCAGTGGTGTGCATTTTGGACGTGCCACTTCTCACCATCGACTGACCCTACCGCTTTGTCGCCTCTGTCCTGAGCCGCTGCACCGTCACCGTTGACCGTAGGAGGGAGAAGGGCCTCCAAAATCACGTAGGTACGCAGGAAGGCTGCGCGCGCGGGGAACCCTTTGCTGCCCGTGCATGTTGTCGATCATCGCCTTGCCTCCGCACGTCATCTACAGTGTTTTCCAAACGCATCCCCAGCCAGCGTGGGTGCGTGGCTGTTGCCTAGGCATACACGCGACCAACCCTAGGGTTCTGCCACGGTTGTACCAATGCTCTAGTCGTCTGCACCCATTGTAGCTATTGCGCTCTGCTTCTCCATCATGCCACCACGGTCCAGTCGTGTCGCCTGCCAAGCTCGGCTATACAGTACCCTAGGGTTCTACTATCCGCCGATGTGCTATCGTCATGGTTGCTACATTCGGGTTGGTTGCCTCATTCTTCATCATTTAATTTTACGGATTTAATTGAAAATTACAAGGAAATAACAATCCTACAACAATTTGAAATATAAATCTAACCATGGATTTATCTCGTGGATTAAAAAACAAATCCTTATAAATGGGCGGATTAACTCGAGAACCACGAGGAACAAAACCATACAATCCAATAAAAATCATACATTGCAATTCAATAATAATAATCATCACACATATTCATAGACAATATTATTTTTTTCGACATAGCCAATTAATTCAACTTGGCTCTAATACCAATTGAAGGGATTGTTAGCAAACTGAATTGTCAATCCATAACCCAGGTTGAAATTAGATATAAAAAATAAATTACAATGCCTATTAATAATCATAGTATGCTCCTATTAAAATGCATAGGATAGTTTATGTGGAATACCTTGATTGTAGAAACTGTTGAACTGGTTGCGCAGAGATTTGATCCCCAATCCTCTTTCTTGTGCAACAAGATTTAATCTTACAAGATGAAGGAACTAAATCTATCGTAATTAATAAGATAATTTAAAAAATAGGGGAGAGAAGAAGAGATAGATCCTCCAAATCTGATCTTCTGATCTGTATCCCAGTATCGATCCAAAAATCTAGTGAAGATTCCCTCTGGATTATGTGCCTACCGAGAAGAAAAATTTGCTCCCTCTTCTCAGATCTATGTCGCCTCCCACAGCTCCCAAATACAGGTTTCCTAGCAACTTATGATCTTGTGGTAAATTGAGATCTGAAAAACTTGAGGGGTATTTATAGGAGAAATCTGATCTTAGATGAGCTTGAGCTTTCATAGGCTCTAACCAGGGACAAGAATGCAAATAGCAAATAAGGTCTATCAATTAATTAATTCTCATATTCAACCTAGGATATAGTTAATTAATTAATTAATATTGATTCATGCCACCAAAGAATCAATATTTTCATACCTATTTGCTACCACGTTATGAGAAATAGGTTGCATTGGCTCGGAAAATTCCCATATTTAAGGTTACAAACATTCATGAATTAATTTAAGCTCTGCAAGCTCCAAATTTAATTAATGTCTTTTATTTCTGAGCCAATCCACTCAACCTTTTTCACTTATGCTTGAACTTAATCAGCTTGCTGGACTTTAGCATGATAAACCTTTTGAGCTGCTTAGGGAATGTCACCATCCTATAGGATTCCATCAAGCCATCAAGATCAAAATTCTTTTAATGTCAAATAAAACAATCGATCTTTACTTAGGTCCTATCAATGTGTACCGCACGCACCAGCATACCATGCAACGAAGATAATCCACTTATTATTGCGTAGGCTGCAGATTATACCGATAGTCTATCCTAGGACTTTCTCAGATGTGATACTATTTATGTCTCGCTAGGTTAATCGATTCATACAATCTTCCATGATCTAGTTCACACCGTATGATCTTCCTATCAACAAGAGAAGAAGATTAGAGCGTTTGCATTACATGTTTGTTAATTCAGACAGGAGATGAACATTCAACATTAATGACTCCGAGTATATTAACCAATAAACCTTCTACATAACATACTAATCATTATGCTTTCAGTATATAAATCCATCAAAGATTGAGTGACCAATAATTGGACCCGGATGAGGGAATGGAGTCCAACAAAGACGAAGAAGAAGCCGACAAAAATGAGGATGATGAAGAAGATGAAGAGAACGAGGAAGAAGATGGAAAGTTCAGAGAAGATAGTGATCAGGTTGTTCCTGAAGATGAACAAGAGCAACCCCAGTAGAATGAAGCTACCCCGATCGCTTTTGATTGGATTGCAGATAACTGGTCACCTTAGTGGGAGCAAGAATGGGGTGATGCTGAATGGAACAATGAAGAGGTAGATAATGAGCCGGACGAAGAGGAGGAAGTAACTACCCCTCCCAAGATGATTGAATACTTGCATGATGGGATGTTTGATACCTCAGACGATGACCTTTGATTTATGATCCCTCCCTATGATGAATATGTAACAGGTAGGATTAATTCAATTGGTCTGTTGTAATTGTAGAACTTGAAATTTTGGAAGTTCTAAAGGCACAAATCTGGGCCTAGTTTATTAACTAACGGATGTAATAGTTGATAGGTGGATTGTAATAGCTAGATGACTTCTACGGGAGATGATGGTTGTTATGTGGCAGCTCTGATGCCAATTTTCCAATATGAAATCAAAACTCTCAATGAATTAGCTAAGAGCCCACTTTTTGAGCACTTCGGATTTAATCGTTGATGTGATGTTTAAGTTGTCATGCGATGGTTATTGATATTGCCCCTATTAACATATTGATTAGTGTAACCTTGGTCGTTGCCATGCATCAAAGGGAATACCTTCCCTTAAAAACCTGACCAGCAATCGAGGAATAACCCACCTTATCAACGTGATATAAATTGTTGTATTGCATGTGATCCAGAATGGGATTATCTGATGCGTTGTGCATACTGATTGGGTTTTGGATACCCCTCTTAATAAACTTTTGTTTTACAGAATGCCACCCAATGCACCCCTACTAAAGGTCGGGAATGAGAAAGAAACTGTAGAAGAGGCCAACCCTCTCTAAACCGAGGATGACGACAACCATGATAAGATAAAGGGCCCCAAGACAATCAGAATTAGGAGCCACACCATCAAGAGGTTGATCTCAATAACCAAGCACCTTATGTTGAACCGCGAAGGATATGAGAGACATTTACTCAGCAGAATCTGCCACTATTAGATGATACTGAAGATCCGCCCAAAGCCAAAGCATGATCAAAGCTATAGAAAGAATCTTCATAATACCGGCCTGCACTTACGAGGAGAAAGTTCGGTGTGTTTCTTTCCAGCTAGTTGACAAAGCTAAGCACATGTGGGAGACTTATTTGAAGACTCTTACCCCAGAACAAGAGGAAGCACTAACTTTGGGGCACTTTAAAGAAGAATTCTTAGTCAGATACATCCCTCTTACATATAGAGTCTAGAAGGAAGCATAATTTCACTATTTATTCCAGGGAGATATGTCAGTTACTAAGTATGATCGAATGTACAACAATCTATCAAAATATGCTCCTAACGCCGTCAAAATTGAGTAGAAAAAAGCAATCCAATTTATGTTAAGATTGCAAACTGAGATTCAGGTATATATCATCTGCCTTACTGGTTTGAGCTTTAAAGACTCACTTCATCAAGCTCTAGGACGAACAAGCCTTTCAATACATAACTATATTCTGCAACCTTAAAGCCTGGTCTTGAGAAAGTCCTTTCTTGTATTGGCTTGAGTGTATCTTCTAGCTGATTAGGTAGTGCCTTGTTGGTGACGTCTTTGCTAATAAGCTCCGTGCTGGTGATCCTCCAGTTGATGATGATGTGTCCACCAGCTCCTCCACAGATGCTTTGCTGATAATAGAGTGTTAGCCATTAACCCATACAAGCTTATTTGCTGGTGAAGAAAGTGCTAGCAAATCCCCTAAGGCTTGTGAATTAGCATATATTACAACTCGATAATTCCTATGTTGGACATTACAAGTAAAAAACTAATCTAGCTAGACACAATATTATAGTGGGATGTTTGACTCATCAAAACAACATATAAGGGAGGAATTTTTAGCAAAACTTCATAAAAATTTTCCTCTTTTTGATGTAGTCAAGCCCACTCTAAATCTAGCAAAATTTTATCGCAAGTTTTTGAGTTTACAAATTTGTTAATCTAGTCTATACTCGAAAACATGGATTTTTGCATAGCTGGCCCTAAGATCTCCCCCCTGACTAGGAGAGATATTGCTCGATTAATCAATGGGCGAAATAAATGTTGTTTAAACAGAGTGTGTACAGTCAGCAAGTAGAAGATGTATGTTGAGTAGAGAAAGAGATAAAGAGCCATTGTCTTCAATCTTTTAGCCAACTTTTCATTAATTGGTGAGAGCAATTACAATGGAATGTTACAACTGAATAAAAGAAAGAGAAAGAAAGTCTTCTGGAGATAGACTTCTACAGATGTCAAGCTTTCTTTACTCCTTTTCTTTGCTCCATCTTCTTAGTACCATTTTTCCCACCTTCTTTGTGGCTTCTTCCTTTAGCATTTCCTTCACTTGACTTTTTCTCCATGAGTCAAATAGAGGAGGCGGAGAAATGCTAAAGATGATGGAGACTACTTAGGGAACGATCAGAGATGATTATGATCTTCACCATGTCTGAATCGAGTATTGTAGAACGATCTTTTGTTCTCTCCATCTTCAAAGATGGCTGGTGCTTCGCTTTGTATGTTGTCAACATCAAACTTTGACATGCCGATAGTTGAATGGACTTTTATCTCCTCCAAACACTTCTCCTCATGCTCATAGCATGGATTCATCATAGATAAAGAAGTTTTATTTATTGAATATAGAAGAAAAACATTCAAGAGGTGAATGTCGAGAATTTTCAATACTTTTTAAAGAATGAGTAGAATGTAATGGAGGTGCACCTTATATTGAAAATTCATGTGTATTAATGAAAGGTCCAAATTTTCTAGAGATTTGAAACTGAAGATTTGATATCTTCGTTGGTTGTTGAGCTTCTGACTCCGTGAATCGCATAATGTCATGGCGCATTTTGATTCCTTTTCAAGGCTACATCACAGTAAATGTGGCGTGTGAGTATGGCTTCTCACAGTTCCCGCCCATCGACATTTGCACCTGCTAACTACTAGTAAGGTTTTATGGCATTCCATTCAAAATAATCTACCATAAAGCTTAAAATCCTGTTTGTCAGCGATGCTGATTGAGGAGATTAAAAGTCTGATCCCTGGTGGAATGAGAAGTACTTCTGCCAGCTGTAATCTTATGAGAGCTTGGACTCAAATATATTCCGCTACCCTTCAAGGTTGTGATTGAGAGCTCGGACTCAATCCTCTTCTTGCTGATTTTCATCAAATTCCAATATCCCGAGTTTGATGCATAGCTCTTTGAACCTTGCTTCTGGAAGAGGCTTTGTGAAGATGTCAGCCAACTGATCATTTGTTCGAATGTATTTGATAGAGATATCTTCCTTCTCCAAGTGATCTATAATGAAATGATGTCGGATGTCGATATGCTTCGTTCTTGAGTGGTGAACAAGATTCTTTGTGATGCACATCATGTTATTGTTATCACAATAGATGGGGACACATCCACTGTTGACATCATAGTCCATCAACTGTTGCTTGATCCATAAAATTTGTGCACAAAAACTAGTGGTTGCCACATATTTAGCGTCTATGGTGGACGTGGTAATTGAGTGCTGCTTCTTACTGAACTAGCTTATTAGCTTATGACCCAAAAACTAACTAGTACCACTCATGCTTTCCCGATCGATCCTGCATCCTCCAATGTTTAAATCAGAATATCTAGTGAGATTGATCTTGTCCGACTTATGATACCAAATTCCTAAGGACTGTGTGCACTTGAGGTCATCCATGACCGACTTCATTGGATTGGCATGAAATTTGGTGCACACCTTTACACCATATGAGATGTCTAGCCTGTTGGCTGTCAGTTAGAGCAAGGATCCTATGATGCCTCTATAGCTGGTTGGATTCACTGGTTCTTCCTACTTGCCTAGAGTTATTTGAGTTGTGGGGCTCATTAAAATCCTCAGCGGTTTGATTTTTTCTGGACAGAATTCGCTAATTAGATCTTTTGTATACTTCTTCTGGCTAATAAAGGTACCCTCGGGGTTTGCTGAACTTGAAGTCATAAGAAGTATGAGATCTTTCCCATCATGCTCATCCGAAAGTTTTTTTGCATGAGTTGAGCAAAATTCTCACAGAGGTCGAGATTCTTCGATTCGAAGAGGCTTTCACTCCTTTTTTCCAAATCACGTTGGAGAGTCGAAAAGGAGAGGAGCGAGGAAACCCTTCAATCTGGCTCTCGGGAACGATATGATGGAGGAGTAGTACGAAAACCCTCTATCATTTCCCTTACGCAAAGTGTGGAATCCCTTGCACCAACCGATAAAATACTCAGCTTTATCGAAACAAACATGGTTTTGAATAAAGCCAAGAGCTATTGTTATGCTCCAAAATGGCCACACCCATTCAACTTCGGATATCCATATTTATAGAAGATAATTCCTTTCTACAAGTGGGGATTGAGTTGACTCGGCACATCAATCGAATCACTTGATGTCGTGGTGATCGAACCATGCCGGTATGAGGCAATTGAAGGTCACCCCGCGGGTCAAGGCGCGCATTTCTACGGGGAAGCTGATTCAAAGGGAAGCGATTGCTCGAGCCGTGTAGGTTGAGAGCAACCCGTAGAGCTCTTCAGATTTAGAAGATACAGAAAATATGTTGTATATCTTTGTTTCCTTACTAAACGAGATTTATCCTTACTTGCATTAGATTTGAATAGAATTAATCTATTTAAGGTGGATCAAGATTTGGGTATATCTTACCATGCGTAAATCAATATTTCTTATGTATCTAGGATCCCTATAAATACCCGTTCCCCTTCATTATAAGGATTAGACTTTTTGTGTTCTCTTATATGCAATAAAATCTAAACAACAGGATTTTGTTTTCAAGTATTCTTTCTTTTTAATTGTTTTATAAAATACACCAATCAACAGAGAATATAGGAATAAGAGAAGGAAAATATTATTATTGGAATATCTAATAACCAAAAAATCCTTGATGTATTTAAAAAAAATTAAATAAAGTAAATTATTAAATCTAGACCATTCAATAGTCAGTATTAGAGGCTTAGATCAATTTTCAACTGTCATCTAGAGATCACTTGTCATATAAATACACCTCTATTACACATGATTTCAATTATTTTGAAAATAAATTTATTTAAATTATTATATTATTTGTTTGACCGATTAATTCATAAACTAGAATATTAAAATTAGGGTCAAGATCTCTATAACCCCAAAAAAAAGACTCAAACAAATAATTGCAAATCAAACAGCTTTGAATATGATAGAATTAATACAATTGATATTTGTTGGTCCCGAAATCAGAGTCAAAGTATATGCAGTGGAAGCAAAATGATCTTGCACTTGTTCTAAAAACTGACTGGAACTCAGTTTTCATTTTTGGTCAAACTCAGTTTTAAAATAAATTTAAGTTTTCAATTCAAGTATACACTTCAATGCTTAGCCAAGTATTTAAGGTTTCAAATAAGCAGGTAAACTCAAAATACAAAAATTTAAATAAGTAGTAAATGGCACAGGATAGTGGTTCGGAATCAAAGTCCTACGTCCACTCTTCTGAACTTAATTGTGAAATTCACTAAGTCACCGATTACAAGCCTTCTCACGATGTATGCTAGCCCGTCAGAAACCTTAGTCTTCAGTCTGCTAGGTCACTCATCCAAAAACTCCTTCTAATCTGCTTCTTCTACATAAATGAAGTGAGGACACACCCCACAGCCTTCAATCTGGTTGGTTGGATGTTTACTGTTCTTCCCAGAACTTAGGTTGTTGTCAAACGCCCGTGATAATCAGAATCCAAGAGTAGGAAACTGACTGTTGTGATTATTACTTGAAAAGTAATAATCACCAAGTGACCAAGTGAAGTAGCTTAAGCTTGAGAGCTTTAGCCTCGTGCACTTAGACAGATGCATGGAATGAATAACTTAAGTCGAAAGACTTAAGTCTCGTGTTCAAATAATACGGAGTATCAGAGCACACTTGAGAGCTTTTAGCTTTTCAGTTTCACAAAGATTTGGCTAAGTTTTGCACGAGATCCAGGTGTTTGTTTTCAAATATTACAGAGAATCAGAGCACATTTGAGAACTTCCTCAATTTTTATCGTGTTGGATTATTTTCGTATTGTGTTGATATCATGTTTGAGCTTAACGGGTTTGTGTTCAAGCTTAACAGGTTCATGTCATGTTCGTGCTCGTTATTATCGTGCGGGTTTGTGTCATGTTAGAAATTGCCAACCCTAGTACCCGAGCTTCTGCGGGTCTTACTGTGTTAGTCCTTAGGATCCACCCTTTGGGAATCTACACTTGTTTCACGTTAAGTAGCGATGATTTCTTCTCCACCTTACTCTTCCTTATGAAATAATGTATGTTATTTGGATGCATGTGAGAAGGAATGATGGGTGTGTATGAACTCTTTCGGGAAATTAAGTTTCTCAAAACTGAGTTTCCGGAAATTAAATTCTTGGAAACTAAGTTTCTAGAAACTAAGTTCCTGTTGGAGTCTCGAAAGCTAAGTCCTAGGTGTGTAATCTTCCTAGCCATTGAAAACGAAGCATGTTTGGGCTCAGACCTCAAGTAGGTGTTCCCCCTACTTGGATTAGTCCTCTTCACATAAGAATTATGATTATAGGACCTCAGATTTCTGAAATTCGGACATAAAATTGACTTTTTACAAAACTCGGTTTCAGTTTATTAGGCATTGTTGGCTTCATTTTAGGTTTATTAAGTTTAGAAACTAAATTATTTTTAAGCTTGGGAACTAAGTTCAATTTTGGAACTTACTTTTTCCCTTTGCCCTGATTGGCCAAACTGACTACTCCTTAACCTTGCAACTTAACTTCTAAACTGGAATTTCCCTTAAAATGATGATCTTTTAAATTCCCAGTTTCAGAAGTGGATGTATGATTGCTCGAAATATCCTCACTGAAACCCAAACCTGATTTCTTAAAGGGGTCTCTTTGACTATTCAAGGTCTCAGCAACCTTACTGGAACTTGAATACAGAGAAAAAAATAAGTTTTTGATCGTAAGCAACCTCAAGCTTCAAAGAGTCACATTCCTCAGAACCATTTTTTAAATTTTCAAGCAAAATGGATTGTTCTTCTCTTAGTTTTGTCAGTTCCTCACTGAGTGACCTTGATTGTTCAATCTCATTGGTCAAATCAGAAACTTTAAGTTTCAGTGAGTTGTTTTCACCGACTTAGACATTTTTAAATTTATAAGATTTGGCAAATTCTTTTGAAAGATTTTTTAGGGAAAGATCTTCTGAATTTGAGCAAATAGATTCAAAATCCTCATCTATGCATGCAACATAATTAGAAACTGAGTTAGAATCATTTACCAATTTCTCAATCTCAGCTTCTGGTTCTTCGTCTTCAGCAACTGAGACATTATTTTCCATCTTGGCCATGAGAACCAGGAAGAATTCTTGCTCCACTTCATCGTTCGACATATAATAACCATCATCATTGTCTGGAATGTCAGGCACTTCGGTCCTTAAGAGCATGGCCTTTGCAATGGCCTTGGACGCCTTTTTCTCGAAGATCCTTTTCAGGCGCTCTCTCTCCTCTTTAGAAACAAGAGGGCACTCATATTTGAGATGAGTAGGTGAGTTGCATTCAAAGCACGCCTTTGGTGGTCTCTCACTAAACTTTTGTTCACCTCTTTGTGAACTTTCAGTTTTGGCATTCGCCTTTTCAAGAAGCTTTGTAAGCTTCCTCATCCGTTCTTCTAGCTCAGCAATTGAGCTTTCATCTTCTTTCTTCTGAGAATATGAGGTTGTGGGAGCCTTATTTGTTGCAGATGATTGGCCACTTGGTCTCTCGGACTGATATGGATTTTGTGGTCTCCTTTTGAAACCCCTTTTTACGAAGAAGGTTGCATCTTCTTCGGCTGGTGAATTTGCACTTCGAGCAACTTCATTTTTGTTCACCATCTGTATATCCCACTCATGTGCTTGTAACTGATCAAACACATCTTTTGTCTACATCTTCGACAAATCCTTTTTTTAAGCTTGTGGTTTTGACAAACCAATCTTCGTTCGGCATATTGGAGAGAATTTTGGCATTAAGGTCAGCAATTGTATATTCTCTCCCCAAGTTTTTAAACTCACAAACTGTGGCATTGAACCGAGCTTCCATCGACTTGCAGGAAGCATCTGGAAAGATTCATACTTATCAATGCAAAATTGTAATTTATTGTGTTTCATCTGGTCCATCTCTTGGCTAAGAGTGTCAAGGAAATCACATGCTTGCTTCGTATTGTCGTACTCAAGAGCCTCTACAACCAGAGCCTCTGGTAGGGCTTGTAGAATCAGCTCATGCGCCATTGGGTCGAGGTTTGCACGGACTTTATCTTCTGCGGTCCATTATGCGTATGGCTTCACAACGATCTCTGGACCATCTGCGAGTATTGACCTTTGTGATCTTCAAAGGTCTGTTAGCTATTACTTCAACCACCTCGGGATGGATGTTCTTTAGCATGATAAGGGATCTTTTCTTCCATTCGTTGTACTTCACTGCGGAGTACTTGAGAAGCTTGACAGTGTTCATCATCTTGAATACCTGAGCTTAAGACACAAAAACAAAGAACAAATGCAAGGAAATATGGATCCGGTCCTAAGCGACTCTACAACGACCAGCCTGTAAGGACTAACCGGTGCTGATACCACTTATTGGTCCCAAAATCAGAGTCAAAGTATATGCAGCGGAAGTAAAATGATCTTGCACTTGTTCTGAAAACTGATTGAAACTCAGTTTTCAGTTTTGGTAAAACTCAGTTTTAAGATCAAAGTATGTTTAAGTTTTCAATTCAAGTATACACTTCGATAATTAACCAAGTATTGAAGGTTTCAAATAAGCAGGTAAACTTAAAGTGCAGAAACTTAAATAAGCAGTAAATGGCACAGAATATTATAGTGGTTCGTAATCAAAGTCCTACGCCCACTCTTCCGAACTTAATTTGGAAATCCACTAAGTCACTGATTACAAGCCTTCTCACGATCTATGCTAGCCCATCAGAAACCTCAGTCCTTCGATCTGCTAGGTCACTCGCCCAAAAACTCATTATAGTCTGCTCCTTCTTCAGAACTGAAGTGAGGACGCACCTCGTAGTCTTCAATCTGGTTGGTTGGATGTTTACTGTTCTTCCCATAACTTAGGTTGTAGGTAAATGCCCGTGATAATTAGAATCCAAGAGTAGGAAACTGACTGCTGTGATGATTACTTAAAAAGTAATAATCACCAAGTGAAGTAGCTTAAGCTTGAGAGCTTTAGCCTCGTGCACTTAGATAGATGCACGGAAGGAATAACTTAAGTCGAAAGACTTAAGTCTCGTGTTCAGATAACATGGAGTATCAGAGCACTTTTGAGAGCTTTTAGCTTTTCAGTTTGACACAGCTTTGGCTAAGTTTTGCGCGAGATTCAGGTGTTTGTTTCTATCGAAGTGTCGAGCTATATATAGGTTGGGTTGGTTGATGATTTGAATTTTTGTCCGTTAGGCCCATTGATATATCCGTTAGAGACAAATTGAATGTCATCCAATCATCTCCCATGCTTTATTGTTTGTCGCAGCCTGCTCTGCTCTGATATGCTTTTGACTTTGGTAGTATACTTTTCACCTGCCCTTGTCAGACTAAGTTTCAGTTCGAGGAATCCAAGTTTTAAGTTTCTCGTACTAACTTTTTGATTGACACTTTAAGGAATCATCGACATGACTTCGAGTTCCTTTTCGGATTCCTTGTGTCTCCTTGTTTTCCACGTGACCTTGAATTCTGAAACTGAAAACTGACATTCTCCAAAGTCAGTTTAAGTTTACGCTTCTCTTTAGTGAAAACTTAGTTTCCAGAAACTGACTTTTCTGGACATTCTAAGTTTTAGGCACAAAACTTAGTCTTCATTACTTCAAGTTTCATAGCATCTTTGCTTTAAGTTCTGAAACTTGATTCTTGTCTTCTCGAGCTTTGATATCTCTGATTTTCCCTTAGAGACTGAGTCTTTGTCTGCTCGATCTTTAACTTTAGTTTCTAGTCTATTACAACTCAATAAATCTTATACAAGGATTACATTTCGAAACACTCTAGAAACTTAAAGTTAAAGTCAGTTTTGATACATCAAAGTAAGGCAAAAACTTGCGTTAGGCAGGCCTAAACGGTTTAGGCGGGTTTTATCCTACCCAAATGGGTTGACCCATCCCAAATAGGGTTTATTAATCCCAATTAGGGTATATTATATGGGTTTGGGCATGGGTTAATGGATAAAACCCGCCTAAATCGTTTACGCCTGCCTAACCCAAGACCTTCCCTCAAAGTAATGGGTACACTAAAAATCAATTTCTAACAATATTGACAACTCTAAAAAAATTTATAAATCTGAAATCCGTTCTACAAGTTGTGAGATCAATTTCAAAACCCAAAATTGTGTAAATCTATATCTATATATACTAAAAGGCAAAACCCTCCCCAAAAAAGTTTTTACCCCCAAAAATACTTGTCTATTATAAATCTAGAATTTATTAAGTAAGTAATATTAAATATGGTAATTATATAATATTTAGTACTCATTGTTTTATTAGAATATGTGAATAATTAATATTTATAACCATAAATAATTATTAATTATTTACATTAATATATCTTTTGTATAATTATACATTTTATTTATATTTAAATGAAATAATTTTAAAACTTTCTTTGCCACTTAATAAATTTCTATTAATAATTATACGTTCTCACTAATTTAAAATGATGACTAATAAAAGTGTGCTTAACATATATCTATATGTAAATATATTATTAAGGATAATATAATAAAAAAAAGTAGTTATTGCATTTCGTATTTACATCTATATTTATATTCTAAAAAATAGAACCCCACAATTTTAATTATTACTCAATCTCAATACAAAATTTATATTTATAAATGTATCTATTTAACCTTATAAGTAGAATCCCTAAAAAAGCTTTTCCAAAATATAATTACTCATATGAATATGGAAAGTTGTTAATATGATTGATCTAATATGATAAAAAGCGGGATTAAGGCAATCAATTATTCAATAATTAGCATAATTTTTGGCAAGAAATTTTAACTAATACTATTATAAATACTTGATGAAGTTTTGCATTCACATTATCATTCACCTTTTTCTATAGAGCCATCAACAAAGCGCAAAGTATCATTCATTTTGAAAAGATGGTATGTAATGTTGTTTTTGTAAAGCTAATTTTTGCACAGTGGTAAAAATAATCAAATAAGAATTAGATGATTAGTTACTTGGTTGTAAATTTATTTGTTGTTTATTGGCATGCATGTTTTGATCCAGTGACATTTTTTGTATGTATCATTATATTTTTTAAATTGATATACTTTAAGCTATCTTAATAGAGTGTGATTTTTTTTTTCTTTTCTTGGCAGTCTTATCAAGTGAGAGAAGGGTGGATAAAAAGATAAAGACACGTCTTCTAACCAGATTGAATAGAAGTTCTCTAATAGTTTTAATGATCTTATGGTATATAGTGTTTTTTTCCTAATTAATGTAGTCTCCATTAATCGTTGATTAATTTATTATTAATGATTCTTGCATTGTGATATTCATTACACGGTCAATCTTGATATTTTATATATAAAAAATAATTTGTTGTTTTAGTTTGTTAAATGTCTTATTGTATACATTATTTCGTTTATTTCTTATATAATTAATAAAGTTGCAATATTCTAATTGAATTAATGGCTCAATTAATCAACGTTAAACATCTATGAATTAAGTTTTCCTATGCTTAAATAAACATTTATACATAAACAATATGTTAATATATAAAAAATTAAATAAAATTATTCACAATGTTCTTTTGCATTTTTATGTTATTACCATAACTATGTATAGCGAATAGGTATTAACATAGAAAGTGTTGAATTGCAAGAGATGAACCGCCTAACAAGTTTATAACATTATTCCCTATTTTTCAGCTAATACCTATAATTCATTTACATTAATTATTATTAAACTAGCATTTATGTAAATAATTGTAGTTTATGTTTTTAGTTTATTTGGTTTGTTATGTTTTAATTGTTGATTAATAGATTCAATATTCTGTATTTTTCTGTTAACTGTCGATTTTTATTTAATTGTACAATTAGTTTTACTTCTTAAACATAGAATGGAAAAATTATGGGTAATAACAGTGTAGTTCAAAAGAATTTTATTGATTTTAATATTATGAAACAATTGTAAATCTCAAGATTTGCAATAAATATAACATCAAATTTAAGTCGTTTCGAAGTTGGACCATTTTTTTTAATATTTAGATATTTAATCAACTAATTAATTACATCATTAAATTCGTCTTCAATAAAAATATTGAGAACGTCACATATGAGAGTTTGCCATAAAGTTTTGTTTTGCTCTTTGACAAGAAGAAATTAGTTCTTCTAACTATTAAAGTTAATCAAACTCTTTATATTTTTAAAATTTACTCAATTGAGTCGTTTAATCTTTTAGATTATTAATTTGTATTTAGTATATAAGAAAATGTAAATGTTTTATGATTAAATATTTATTTTTAATCTTTTATTATTTATATGTTTTTATCTATTTAATTATGAAAATTATTTAATTTATTTACATCGATGACATGAATAAGTTCCGTGTGCAGCATGCTTGAATATAAACAGTTTTAATTATGCTTTTTAAATTTCAAATAATAAATTATACACTAAAAATGAAAAAAATAAAATATTTCCAATGTTTTCCAGTCCCCTAATCATATCCATTTTTAAAGAAGCGAGTCACAAATTAATCCACAAAAGTTGAATTATTTTAAACTCAAATTTATATATACTTAAAAGAAAAAATCCCAACCTAAAAAATATCCCCCAAAAATATTTGCTATATATAAAAACAAAATATATTAAGTATTAAAAATTATGGTATGTAATTAGTATAATAGTATTTATATAAAAAATTGGAACTACCAACAAACAACTATAATAGTTTTAATATAATTTAATAATTTAAGTATATTAATTTAAAGATGAATTAAAATATCAATTTATAATAAAATATAATTTGTGGAACAGTTTTAAAAAATAATATATATACTATAAATGTATAACATATCACGCAATTATTAAATTTATTTGTGGACAATATAATTAAATTAAAATATGATATTAATTATAAAGTGATATTATAAATAAACAACATTGTTATAGAACAATACTAACTAATAAATAAAATAATAATTTAAAAACTATCAGGATCGAATCTTATATTGTCATCAAGAAGATTATTCTAACAATTTGTTGTGGATGCCTACATATGATTGAGTCTTCTAGACTTAATTATAGATTAAACCAAATCAAATTGCGTTGTGATTTCTATAAAGGTTTAGTAGAAGCTATTGTACGTGGTGAAGATAATTCATCTACTAGAGGAAAGAGAGTTATATTGCCATCAAGTTTTACAAGTGGAGCACGATATATGATTCAAAACTATCAAGATGCAATGACTATATGCAATTGGGCCGGATATCCAGATTTATTTATCACTCTTACATGTAATCCTAAAGACCTGAATTAGTTCGATTCTTGAATGCACATAACTTGAATGCAGAAGATAGACCAAATATTGTTACTTGAGTATTCAAGTTGAAGATAGATGAATTAATGAAGGATGTGCGACATAACAAAATCTTTGGAAAAGTTATTGCATGTATTTAATATTTTAATAATATTCAATTTTTATAAAGATGTTTTAATATTATATGTTTCATACACCTATATTACATTTTTAACAATATATTTTTTGATTAAATATCATTTTATATTTTTTCGTACAATGGTCTATACTATTGAATTTCAAAAGAGAGGATTACTTCATGCACATATATTAATATTTTTTGCTAAAGAGGACAAGTATCATTCGGCTGAACATATTGATAAGATCATATCAGCTGAAATACCATACAAAAATGAGGATCCAGAATATCACATTGATGTTTCTAACTTCATGATGTATGAACCGAGCGACACTGCTAGAAGAAACTCACTGTGCATGTTAAACGGAAAGTGCACCAAAAATTTTCCAAAAAGATATGTGAATGTTACCACGATTGATGATGATGGATATCCTGTTTATCGAAGAAGGAATAATGGTAGGAAAATCAAGAAGTCTGAGATACACTAAGATAATAGATATGTTGTGGCTCACAATAAATACTAATTGATTAAGTATGGTGGTCACATCAATGTAGAATGATGTAACCAATCTAGAGCCATAAAATATTTATTCAAGTACATCAACAAAGGAAATGACAGAGTTACTGCCAGATTTTCTCGAAGTATAATAGATCAAAATAATGGTAGTGATGTTCATGAAGTTGATATGTACTACGATTGTAGATAAATTTCACCTTGCGAAGCCGCTCGGAGAATACATTCATTTGATATTAACTTCAGAGATCCACCTGTTCAGAGACTTAGTTTTCATCTAGAGAATGAGCAACGCGTGTTATTTTCTGAACATGATGACATTATGTCAGTTGTTAATCAAGATACAGTTGCACAAAGCATGTTTCTTGCATGGTTTGAGGCAAACAAGTTGTATCCAGAAGCAAATGAATTGATATATTGTGAATTTCCAAAAAAGTTTGTTTGGAATAAAAACTCACGCATGTGGACTAAAAGAAAGAAATGAATGTCAACTGGAAGGGTATTTTATGTAGCTCCAGGTGATGGTGATAACCATTATTTAAGGATGTTGATTAATGTTGTTCGTAGAGTAAAATTTCATGCTGACATGAGACGTATCAATGGTATTTTGTATAATACATATTGTGATGCATGTTATGCATTGGGGTTACTCGAAGACGATAAAGAGTACATAGATGAAATAGAGGAGGCAAGTCGTTGGGAAAATGCTCATTCACTGAGATAGTTATTTGCAAATTTATTAATTGCAAAATCAATGAGCAGACCTGATCATATTTGGGAAGCAACTTGGAAATATTTATGTGATGATATATTATACAATAGACGCCTCATTTCTAACAATTAAGGTATGCCATTTATTTCCATTATATCAAAAACTATACAAGTTATCAAATGCATATTTACAAATTTAAATCATATTCTAATTAAATTTAGAATTATATTAAAATAAAGGGATAAATTATTTTACTTTTATTATTACTTTTAAAACATTACTAATTGTAATAAAATATATTTGTTAATTAGAAGACTCTACGATATTTAATTTTATTTCTAAATAAATTTTGAATATGATATATTTATTCAAAAATTCAAGTTTGGTCAAACAATGTCATAAAATATTTATTAAGTATTTTTTTTAAGGTTTATATCTAAGTGATGATGAGACAAAGAAACATGCTCTTGCCGAATTGGAGAAGATATTACAAAGATCAGGCTTCACTTTGAAAGATTTTACTGGAATGCCAGCTAATTTTGCTAAGGTAACCATGCATGTCGGCAATAATTTAATAATGCATGAATTTAGCTATGATCGTCTACAACTTGCAAGAGATCATGAATCTAATATGCGTAAGTTGACGAAGAACATGCATTTGAATGCAAGTTGTGACGAAATGCAGTCTTCACAATTTAAAGAATTTGATTATTGGATTGCATCAATTGAGGATGGAAATCTGGGTCAACCAAATGATGGCGATGGAGTTATTGATATTCCTGAAGATATTAGCATTACATTTGACGGTGATCCAATTAAAGCTACTGTTGATAGTACATATCCTACAATTGATTTTGGATCAACAGATGTTTCTTTTTTTGGAGCATAGCGCTATTTTGGCACCTACAAATAATATGGTTGAGAGAGTTATCAGTATATATTATCATTGAATAACAATATTGGCAAAGTATACTTAGGTTCGGGTTCATTGTATCGAACGAAAAGTATATCTAATGTTCTTGATGAGGTGCACACTCCAAAATTTTTGAATACATTGAAGTATTCTGGATTATCAAATCATGAGATGACATTAAAAGTTGGGACACCGATTATATTGTTAAGGAATATTGATCATTCAGCTAATTTATGCAATGGTACTCGGTTGATTTTGACACAACTTGGTAACCATATAATTGAGACCAAGATTTTAATTTGGAAGAATGTAGGTGATAAGGTATTAATTCCCAGGATGACTATTATTCCATCTGATCCTCGAATTCCATTGAAATTTCAACGAAGACAATTTCCAATACAAGTGTCATATGCTATGACAATAAATAAGAGCCAGGGGCAGTCACTTTCACATGTAGGAATTTTACTCAGCAAACCAGTATTTTCTCATAGACAGTTGTATGTAGCTGTGCATAGGGTCACATGTCGCGCTGTATTAAAGATCTTAGTTTGTGACAAAGACAACAATAGTTTATCAAAATCTTCAAATGTTGTGTATTAGGAAGTCTTTCAGAATTTATAATAAATCTTAGTATTTGATATGTAAATTATAAATTGTCATAATATTATATCATTTCATTTGTTAATTATATAATTTTAAAAATAAAAAATATTATTATAATTCATAACTCATTAAATAAACATATAAACCGTGCAACGCGCGGGTAGCAATCTAGTGATGATTAAAATGAGAATCTATCCGTAATTACAACTCTCTTCATTTTATTTGAATTTAAAAATCTGAAATATTGTAATTATAACTCTCTCCATTCCATTTGAATTTAAAAATTTAAAATAAAATAAAAACAAACAATGTAAATAAATTAATTAATAGAGAAAAAATTCAAATATATTTCGTATTATGTGCATTTTTTAAATTTATTTCAAACAATTAAAATATTTAATAAATAATTAAACTATTTAAAATTATACAAATATATTTTAAATTATTTTTTCAATTAACAAAATTGATTATATTATTGAAAATTAAAGCCAGTAAATTAATTTTTTGGATTTAAATATTCCGTACGATAGCTCATTGTATATGACTTAGATTTCAGTTAATCAGTAAAATAATTTAAGATATATTTATATAAATTTAAATAAATATGGGTATTTATTAAAAATATTTATATAATTTGGAATAAACTTGAAAAAAAGTGTATAATTCTGGAATAAACAAGTTATGATTTTCCCGTACTCCAATATTTGGTAATGTGAATTTAAATAAAAGTATTTTTATTTGAAAATAAAATAATCTTGCGCTTTTTTTTTTTTTTTCACGGCGCTCCCTTTGCAATTTAAATCTCACACATGTCTGGAGAGAGAAACAGTTCTAACCCTATTGACTCATTTTCAAATTCTGCCGCTCCCATAACTTCAATAAAATTCTTTCAATCTGTTTTGATTTAATAAGTTTCTGGAATTTCCAGTTTGAATTCGAGATTTCAAATTGTCAGATTTATTCGAAAAATCTAGCCTTTATTTTGAATGGTGAGGACTGGGTTCAAATCGGTCACCATCATCGCACAGATCTGATTAAAGATTGGATTTTTTTCAACACCATTGAATCTAATTATAGGCTGATTGAGGTTGTTCGAGCTAATGTTTATCTGCCTAAATTTGAGGTTTTGGTTTTATTTGCCTGATTTTTTTTAACATAAAAGGGTAGCGTAGTAATAGAAATGGAAGAAATGTTGGAAACTTCTAACAAAAGTGTGAAAATGCGCGATGGTGAATCAGTTTTTCGCCCTGAAGGTACTGCTACTGACGAACTTCCTCAAGTAATTACAATTTTTTATTGGTATTGAGTAGTTTTGAATTTTGTTTTGTTTTGATTTTTTGCATATGCTATACGAAACATGACCTTCAGAAGGTAGTTTGCAAGCTTCAGAAGCATTGAATTAATTTTCTAATTCATTTCTGCAACTGAATGGTATATTTGTTCTAAATAATATTGAACTGATTTGGATAAATTATTAATTATCTATTCAATTGTTCTTCTTTTCTTTTTCGATTATATTATTTTTGTTTTAATGTAGCTTATTTCCTTGTCTTCACTAAGTGTATATGACATCCATTAAACTAATTGCAATGTGTTAGAATCCTGTTACTTTCCTTGTAAGATGAAAGAAAACTAAAAATATTAACTGATTGAGCTCAAGCAGGTATGGGAGGCAGCGATAAACCAAATCCAGATTCGTTTGAGCTTGATCTTAATGTTGATGTTGGTCCTGCCAACTGTATAGTTGGTGATGATTATCCAGCATGCGTCGATGAATTGAACAATCTTCATGTGCCTGAGAAGGTAGACAGGCAACACAATGATGGACTACCTAAGGCTAGAGGGTTTGATTTGGACCTAAATGCTGCAGATGCTTCGGTTTCTTTCAATGAATGCTTTCATCCTGTTAAAATGCACCAACAATGGAGGTCCAGGGATGACTCAGATTGTGTGAGTTCGGTTGGTCCATTGGTGGAAAAAGATTCAATGCGAGTTTGGAATGGTTTGAAACGAAATAATTACATGTCTAGCCCTTATGGAGCTCCACCTGCCTCATTGCGAAAGTCACGTGGGAGGAAGAAATCTAATCATGATGTAATGAAGAGGAAAATTGAACTCGCAAAGAAGGAGCAGGTTGATGAATTTGCAAAAGTTGCTGCTCCATGTGGCTTGCTTAATGGACTCAATCCTGGAATTATTAACCATGTGAGGAACAGGAAGCAGGTTCATTCCATTATAGAGGCCCTAGTGAAATCAGAAAGAAATGAAAATCTACTTTCAGATAGTGAGAAGTGTAATCATACAAGGATTGGTGCACTAGAACTCTCCAAAAGAAAGGAAACAATCAATGTGTATGGTTCAGGGGGCAGTGCGAATGAGTTTAGTAATGAAGATGCTTTTCAAGTAAGAAGTCGTATGCAAGATTATGCTTTCTTTTCGAAATCTCTGCATCCCAATACAGAGTTTGCAAGAGGAGAAGGTGGCTCACGCATGGAGCACACGAGGGCTTATCTAAGATTGCCTTTGCGATATGGAAGAGAAAATGAGGATGGCAGGCTGCCACTAAAGTTGTCGTCATCTGTAGCAGCTGGCGCGGAGAATGCCAGCTGCTTGTCAACTGATGATTCGGCAGACAACAGCTGTGTTACTTCACTTTCTGTAAAAGGTTGCACTTATTTTCTTTTTATTCTATGGTTATAGGCATAGTCGTTTCAAAGTCAAAGAAGGTGATACTTTAGCAGGAGCTTGCATCACACATCATTTGTAGCTAATATATGGTGATTGTATTTACAATATTTACTATACTAGGTTTGAGAAATCAACAACCTTCTTTTGAATATTGCTGAATTTTTCCCTTGGCTTCCTCATTTTCAACTATTTTAAGATATTGTAGAATTCTATAGCTGATGTGGCTGTTGTTCAATTTTCAGCTGCGATTGTAGCTTCCCAATGGTTGGACCTCCTCAATCAAGATATAAGAGGACGCCTTGCAGGCAGGTTTTTTCTAAAGTTTTGCACTAGTGCTTTAGGTTGTAGTTATGTTCTTGATAGAGACTGTTTTTTTTACACGCAGCACTGAGGCGCAGTAAAAAAAGAGTTCGTTCAGTTATAACAACAGAATTACCCCTCCTAATGTCCGGAGAGTTTTCATCTGACCTAGATAAAGATTCACAAACGATAAATTCTTCTCCTTGCCTTTCTGATCAAGCAGCTGCTGATGCACACTCTGTCAAATGGAATACTCTCTTTGCTCAGATGGATACAGCGCTTTGTGAAGAAGAGTCCCATCTGGTGAGATTCGCTTGCAGATAAACTTTAATACGAAACAGCAACACTGTTAGACGAAACAGGTGAGCAAGATGGTAACATAAACCAGGTGTATATATAGAAGCCAAACATGCATGAATGCCATGCAATGTATGCAAGATTTAACCATTTATTAACCTGCAATATTTGGTGAAGTTTTGCTTCATTTTTCGTCATCTGAAGTTGATTGATACATTTTTTGACCACCTATACAACAATCTGATATATATATATATATATGAATCATTGCTTTTTTGTGTTAGAATTGTTTTTTTTTTCCCCTAATGCATGGCTTCTCATAAATTCCCATCTTCGAGTATGCTTTCTGTGTTCTCTCATATTCAGAGGAACTGTATCTGAGATTAGTTTCTGAATATTATCAGGAGAATTGGCTGAACCAAGTGAAGGAAATGCAGATGCATTGCGAAATGGGCCTCAACGGAAAAAGTTTGCAGATAGGAAATGAGAGCAGGTAACTGCCAACAATCTTATAGTTACACACACATATATATATATATATATATATATATATATATATATATATATAGATGAGATCAAATAAGAAGAAATCCTCATGTAAGAAAAAAGAATGAATTATGTCCATTAGATCTAAATAAATCAATGGTTGATATGCAATCAAGCAACAATTAAAATATGATCAAGCAACATATTACTGTTGCTTGATTGCGTTTTAGTTATTACTTGATTATTTTGTTGCTTGATTGTGTTTCAGTTGTTACTTAATTGCATATCAACCATTGATCTTTTCAAATCTAATGGACATGATTCCTTCTTTTTTCTCACATGGGGATTTTTCTCACCTGATTCGCTCCCTATGTATATATATATATATATTGTATTTCTATCTTCAACAAGTACTCTCGTTTTAGTAGGCACCTTGTGTAATCTTTCTTTTATAGAGACATAAATTACAGCAAAAGAACTAACATCTTTGATCAAAATCTCATTAATCTCGATCCCTTTTACATTCATCCAAGAAAGATGTAGTAAATTTTACATTCAACCAATTTGAAATAGATTCTAGTAAATTTTTATTTCTACCGAAATGATGTAGTTCTCTATTATAGCTTTCACACATGAATAGGGATTTGTATACAACCGAACCGTTCAATTTTTTTTGGATCCGACCCAAACCGACTGCCAAAAGCAATCCAACTCACCCGAATTGAACCGAAGCTTCAACTTCCACTTAACTCCTTTTATTATTTCTATTTTTTACTCCCTCTGTCCTAATTTATTAGTCTCAATTGCTATTTTGGTCTGTTCCATTTATTAGTCTCATTTCCTAAAATGACAAACTTTTTTTACACTCACCAATAGAATATTGATTTTCACTACACTCACAAATATTGGTTATCGTGCCATTTCGAAATGGAACTAATAATTAGTGACAGAGGGAGTATTATTATATATATCTATATATATATTAATTTAAAAATATTTTTTTAATGAGATATAATATATTATTAAATATAATTTATAATCACAACATATAAGTTTATAATTATAAGTCAATATTTATTGATAACAGTTAGGGGATATAAAATAAAGATAATAATGAAATTAAAAATGTAGAAAAAATAAATATATATTATTCGTTAGAAACCGAACCCCAAAACCTATTAAACTGAATCAAACCTAAGTTCGGTTTCAAGGTTTTCAAACCAAATTGAAACTGAACTCTTCTTACTCGGTGAAACCACCCAAAACCTTTAGTTTGGTTCAGTTTTTGGTTATGCTCACCCCTAGACATGAGGAAGAATGCTAGTTTTATTAGCATTGATGTTTTCTTGTTATATGATGACAGAAACTGTTGGTTGGTAAAATCTTTAAAATGCAGATCTGGAGCAGAAGAAAATCTGGACAAGGATTTAGCTGTTAGGGCTGCTGCTGCTTCGATATATTCGACATGCAACTTCTTGTTGTCGAAGGAAAACCTACCATGTTGCTGAGCTTGTAACTGCCAACTGATATTTTTGACTGGACATAGATGGTATGCAAACCTGGTGAAGCTCTTTTAGTCTTTTTAGCTTACACTAATTTGTCATTGAAAATTGTTGGCACATATTCTCTAAGGGAAAACTCTAAGAGTATTGGTCAATTATGGAAAATACCCTCTTATTTTAATTCCTTGAATTATACTCCACTAAAAATACTCTCCACTATTTTGTCAATTAAAAATACCCTACATTGCTAATAGTGTTAAAATACCCTATATATATATAGTTAGACTTTGAGAATTTACAGTGGAAATAATTATTTTAGAAGTCTTCTTTCATTAACTATGTTCTTTTTAGTTCGTACTTATTTGAGTTATATTTTTGTGTTTAGGTGCTGATCTTCATCTCGACTCCGCTATATTTTCGAGGATTTATGTTTGGTTTAATATTTATTTCAGGTGGGTAAATACTTTATTTTTTTTTTTGAAAAATATAAGTTTTGTTTGTTAAAATTAATATTGCTTTGTAGAGAAAGAATGTTTTAGAAAGAGTTTTTTGTCCAATTTGTTATTTTGCGTAAGTGAAATGTGAGTGAATAATTTATACCAGATTGCCGGTTCAAAGTTGATCAGAATCACAAATTTTCCTTACTTCTTGATGTTTCACCATTTTAATGGGAAGTAAACTAGAATAGAATAGAATTAATTATGCCATATTTATCCTATCTTTTTGTTGAGCATTGTGTGAATTATGATTGAAGAAAGAAAGTTCTGTTATTTGTTATGTATATTTCATAATTGGACTAGAGAAAAAAATGTATATGTATATCTTTACTCCTATGTTTAATTTTTTTTTTCAGGGGTTCGTATGTGGAGTAGTAGAGACAATGGAGAGAAGATGGGACATGTTTTGTCTAGAATTTTTAATGCGTCTTCATTTGCTGCATCTTGATTAGATTTTAACTTTTATCATTCAAATAGCTAAAGGGCATATAAATTTTTTATTTTTTTGTTAATTTATTTTATTCACTTGCTCCCAAAAAATTTACTCAATTTGAGGATTTTAGTGGTAACAAATATTTCTCTAAGATAAATTTATTTTGAAAAAAAATTTATTATCCTGTTTTGTAGAAACAAAATGTGATATTTTAAGTTGAGTTTTATTTCTGCATTTAAAAATACAAATGCACCATTTTAAACAAAAGCATTAAGAGAACAATGGAGAAAAATAAAAGTATTTTTAAAAAGTATTTAAATATAGTAGCATGTGTTATTTGATAAAGACTAAAATATTATATATATATATATATATATATATATATAGGTTAGATCATATGAGAATAGATGTTAATGTAAGAAATGAGAATAAATCTCAGCATTCGATTTCACAAGATCTGCGGTCATGCTTTAATAGTTTTCGTCTTCATTTTATCCCCCGCGAACTTCATTATTACATATTTAAGGGTATCATCGTCATTTAGCCTGATGGTATCTTCTCAAATAATTTTCATTTTCATTTTATCATTCGCGAACTTTATTATTAATATTTGGATCTGTAATTCCTTTTCTTTTCAATTTCTCATAAGATTTCGATTGCCTTGTTGAGTCATCTAATACTCTAAAATTAAATTAAATTTTATTATTATTTAATTGAATTTTTTAATTTAATGAAGTTTTAAATAGATAAAATGAACTCAACATATTCTTCTGAAAAATTGATTTTATTTTTATTTAATTTAATTTTTCCCATTTAATGAAGTATAGAGAAGATAAAATGAAGAGAACTGTTTCTAAAAATTTGATTTTTTTCTTTCAATGATGTATATATGAGATAAAATGAAGAGAACTGAAATATTTTTTCCGAAAAATTGATTTTATTTTTATTTAATTTAATTGTTTCCATTTATTGAAGTATAGATGAGATAAAATAAAGAGAACTGTTTCTAAAAATTTGATTTATTCATTTAATGATGTATATAGGAGATAAAATGAAGAGAATTGAAATCATTTTTTCCGAAAAATTGATTTTATTTTTATTTGATTTATTTTATAATGAACAACAATTGAGATAAAATGAAGAATGACTAAGATATAATGAAGAACTGCTAAGATAAAATGATGTCACGTGTAACATCAAAATTCACATCGAATTTATTTTATAATGAATCACAATTGAGATAAAATGAAGAATAACTAAGATATAATGAAGAACTGCTAAGATAAAATGCATGTCATGTGTAACATCAAAATTCGAATCGAATTTATTTTATAATGATTCGCAATTGAGATAAAATGAAGTATAACTAAGATAAAATAAAGTATATAATACATAAAATGAACAAAACACAAGGTTTGCGTCTTGTACGTTCGTAATGACTATGTTGCCCTTTAATGAAGTAAAATGAGGATATTATGCCGCATTTTTTGTTAAAGCTCTTATGTAATCTGGATCGTTGATATTGTTAAATCTATGGACGAGATTTATTCTCATTTCTCATGATAAGGGCTATTCTCACCAGATCAGCCCCCTATATATATATGGGTACATTCATGGCTGAACATGTGTTCATGAATGAACAGAGACCAAAATTCAGCCCTTGATTTCGAAAATAGACTTCCCAGATTTTCTGTTGTCATTTATCATTGTTGTTAGCTTCTTCTATCATTGAAAGGACAAATTAGTCATAAACGGAAAAAATTGAAATAAAATTAAATCTGCATGCTGATTTTTCGGATTCAGTTACCAAATCAAATCCTTACGATTTTTTTTCATAATTATCGTATGCATATTTTTGGGGTGCAGTTACAAAAAAAAAACACCACAATTTATTCCATAATCTTAAGTTAATCATTATCATTGTTTATGGCTTTGTATGTCATTGTAAGTTGATTTATCGGGTGCATTTTCAATTTCCACTAATCTATTATCGTTAAATGCATAAATAACTTTTATCAATCGTACAATGATATTGAATAAAGATAACAATGATTTTAGAGGTGTATTAAAAATTAACTAAGATTAAACTGACAAATTTTGATAAAATGATATTGAATAAATGTAACAATGTGTAATATCCCGTGTATTAATTTGACTTTGTACGAATTATCTGGAATTAATAAATGAGAGATTTACCAATTGAGAGATAATTGGAATTATTAATTTTGTTTGGAGAAATAATATTGAATCTGGTGACTATATTGTGAGAAAATATCAACAATTTAGTGGAATATTATTTATTGGAGATTGGGATTTTGGAGATTTAAATTTTGGAATATTATGTTGGATTATTGTATAATTATATATATATACATGTATCTATACACATATGTATATGTATAATGTAGAAATTATGTATTATATATAATTATAAAAGGCTTATATTATATTCTTTACACCTTATATTATAATCACAGAGAGAAAGAGAGTTGTGAAACCCTCCCCTTCCACTTAAACCCGTCAGCAACCTTCCGGCGAGAATTCCGGTCAACTCCGGCGACAATCCGGCGAACCACCACCACCATCAGAAACCTCTGGTCTCAAACTTCGATTTGAGTACTCGTGGGCTCCAAGAGGACGCGTAACGACCGAGATACTGAAGAGAGAAGTTGAGGTGGGTGTGTGGTGCGTTTTTGAATTATCTTTGATTTGAATCTTGTTATCCCGGCTGAGTTTCGACGTTTTGATGTCATAGTTGTATTCCTTATCGTGTAGGGAGCATTCGGACACTGAGAAAACCTTGTTTGGACGCCGGAAAACCACGACCGCCGCCGTGTGTGGAGGAACTCCGACGAGGTAGATTCTTGTCCTTGTTTTTCGTCGAATTTTCATGATTAGTGGCCATATTCTTGTTCCTTGTAGTCTAGGGAGTCCAAATATGTATTTGCATGTGTAATCGGCTGGCAAAATTGCGAGATACGGCGAGTTGCAGGTGCAGCTCCGGCGAACTCGCAAAGAAGATGACCTGTGTCGATCGACACAGGACTCGGTCAAAGGAAGGAGGTCGATCGCGTGTGTCGATCGAAACAAATCGTGTCAATCGACACAAATCGTGTCAATCGACATGAATGCGAATCGACAGGTGTGACGACACACTTGTGTCGATCGACACAAGGTGTGTCGACCGACACAAGGTAATCGACACAGTTGGTCGAAATTGGTGTGTCGACCAGAGTGTGTCGACCGACACAAGATTGTGTCGATCGACACAAGGCAGTCGACAGAGTTGTGTTGACTCAGTTTACCTGTGTCGACTCAGGGCTGTGTCGACCGACACAGACCTCTGTCGATCGACACAGAGGCTTGAGAAATAAGTCCATTTCGCATTTCTTATCCAATCTCTATACCTGTCGAGCCTTGTTGTTTGCGATTAAGATATATTATCCTAGATCTATCGTACTAACTTGGGAACCCTATTTGATTATAGGAATTTGAACGATAAGGACAGTTGAGCTCAGTCTAGCAAGAAGCATCTTCAGTAAAAGCCGAGAACGAGGTGGGAAACTATTTCAGTAGAAACCAAAATGCGCGTTTTCATTTTCAAAATGTGTTATAAATGTTTTGCTTTAAAATGAGACTGCTATGCATGTTTTGTGCTATTATATCTGTCCTCTGTCGTTTCCCATCGACAAGAGAAGAATAACTAATGAGTTTAGAACCAGGTTCTCATAACTGCGCTAGAACTCAATTAGTAGTATGGAGTAGCGACTCCATATGATTGGGAATTTGAAGATATAAGGTGGAAATTGTTTGTATTTGGATACGGTGATTGTGAATGATGTTATTAAACGATCGGGTCTCAAATGGTTTGTTGAGACTAGTGCAATTAGATGACAGTAGGTTGAGTGTGTTTACATTCCTGACTAATCATCGTAACTTGGAAGTCGGCCAACTTCCAGTTACAACACTGAAACAGATATAATATCATGTAAATAGCACGCGCGTGAAAATAAAATGTTTTGGATAGCGTGGTTCTTTACAACAAAACCCCACGTTTATCTGTGTGAGTTGCATAGCATGTTTCTTATATAAATGTATGTTTTCGGGCATGTTTCTCATTGGGTACGTAAGTACTCAGCCCCTAGCGTTATTTCTAAAACGTGCAGGTTAAGCAACATGGATGGGAGTTGCGGGGTGTAAGCTGGTGAAGTGAAGGTGTTTGGAAAAGTTAAACAGATCTTGTGACATGTATCTCCATATACATGTCACCATCACGATACACACACTGCTGCACCACACTCTGAAATTCCCTTCCCTTTTGAATATTTAAAATCTTTAAACTCTGTTATTAAACTGACTCGAAGTACAATTTCTTTTTGTTACTTATCCTTTTTATTTAAAATAAATCTTCCGCTTTAAATTCTTGAAATGTGTTTGATAAAACCTGAAACATCAATGTAACGTGGCCCCAAATTGGGAAGGTCAGTTGGGGGCGTTACAGAGGTGGTATCAGAGCTGAGTTTTAAAGTTTTAAAAGATTTTAAAGTAATTTGGAAAAAACTTCGAGTCTTAGAATGTTTTGAAAATCTGTGTGAAGTGATCGCTCATGCTTACACCCTACTCCATCCTACGCCATCTGAGGTACATTTAAAAGTTTTACAAGTAAAGATTTAAAAGTTCCCCCTGCTTGCAAATTTGAGTATGATTTGAATATTTGGAAACAGTGTAAATATTTCCGAACATGTTTTGAGAAAGGAAATAAATTGGTATTTCTGGGTGAAATAAGGAAGTTGGGTTGATTCAAATGGATTGATTTTGTGTTAAGCCAGAGTGCTAACACTGATTGTGGTATAGTGGTTTTGAGGTGTTGAGTTGAGAAAGTATTTGATTTATGAAAGTTGTAAAATTTTGGAGAAAGTTTTGTTATTTCCAAAAGGTTGAAAGTGATTTCTATTCGGCACCCATGAGATGGCCCTTTTCTTTTAGAAAGTGTGAGTCGGATTGAAATTTATGGTAAATTGAAATTTTTGCAAGCAGTTAAATTTGGTATTCTGGCTATAGATGTGCTAGTTGAAATGAGCTGTAGTATAATGTTGCAAGAATGAAGGAAACGGTTATTGAACTTAGAACTTTGACCTTTGCTGTGAAAATTGAAAATTTCAGTGAACTGGAAAATCCAGTAACTGGTAAGTGTGCAAAATGCACGATAATAGTTGATGTTAAGTGTGCAAAATGCACGAGGAGCCTGGCACGTTAGTCAAGACTCGAGTGAGTGGGTTTTAGCGCGAGGATTTGTTTAGACCCTCGGCATAGTGTATCGGAGGCCGGTAGTTGTCCCGAGACACAGAGTTGCGCGTATTGATGTTATGATGACCATGGACTGATAGTTTGTTGTTTGCCGTGACAGATGGACCCTAGGAGTGCAGCTTTTCGCTTTAGGAGCGCCACACCATTTGAGGAGGAGAATTTGGCTAGTACCTTGATGGAGTATTGGAACTTTTGGAGGCAAGCGAGAGGTCAGGGCATCACAGATGCAGAGGCGATGGAGAGGACTACAGAGTTGATGCCGTCGAGATGGACCACCCAGACGTTGGAGCTAGCCAGAGTCCATTGTAATCAGCAGACGGGCACTCAAGGGAGTTTCCATACTTTTATGGCCGCGCTTATTCAGGAGGCAGTTTTGGACGAGGGTGCATCACCAGCATCTTCATGGAGCATGCAGGCGTCAGCGACAGGAGAGGCGCCGCCGACGAGGCCTAGACCCGCCTCATCATCTATATCACAGATGGTAGTACCATCCAAGCACCGGTCGGGAGGATCAGTTGGTCCTTACTTTGACCCTGTGGGATCCTCTGGGTATGTTGACTACCAGGTAACAGTGCAGCAGTCGTCGCCGCAGTGGACACCAGCTTTACCACCGGCACCACCTACGACATTAGATGAACCTGCATCCACGTCGCGTCCGAGGATACGCCCGACACCGAGCATGCCTGTAGCAGCTTACGCGTCACCCCAGCATGGATTACAGCAGGGAGGAGCGTATGATCCTTACGCGTGGTGTGATTTTTCCACCGCTTCAGTCCAGTATCCACCACCACAGCCGGACCCGACCTTTCCATATGGATATCAGGATACACCTGCACCACCAGTTCAGCAGCCACAGCAGGATCAGGGAGGGCCTAGCGGGGCCCAGCCAGTAATGACTATGGTTGGGATAGTGTCGAGATGTGGCCGAGGCAGACTACTAGCGGTTATGAGGATATATTCGGGGGTTATGGGATTGCTTATGGCCAGGGGATGAGATAGGCACCTATCTGTCTATCCAGCGATACCGAGAGCAGCCGAGGGAGGAGGATGGCAGCTCGAGACAAGGGTAAGATGCCGATGAAGATGGAGGATGATGAGGAGGGGGAGGATCCATCCGAGGGATCCGAGTGAGAGTTTTGCGGATTTGTTGCTGATAGTTTTACTCAGAATTGGACATTTCATCAGTGCTTATTGTACCGTATTTATGATTATGTACGAGACAAAGACTGAGATTTAAATGTTGCTGAACCTTAGTATTATTGGTACTTGTATTCTCTGTTGTATCGGATTTGTAACACGTGAGACTGGTTGAAGTATTTAATGATTATCGTATGGAACTTCTTGGATTTTGAATGTTGGTATTGATTGTGTACAAGTTTTGAGTGAGTATTTGAATGGGTGGCATGACTCCAGGATATAATGAATATTATTATGTGAGGATGTTATGGAATTGCTAAAAAAGTGTTGTTTTGCAGTGAAGATAATGGAGTTTATTGATCAAGGAAGGGAAAGTGGTCGTGGCAGAGGCAGAGGCCGTGGACGAGGTAGAGGCAGAGGTCAGAGGGGCAGAGATCGTGGGAGAGCTATCCCACAACCTGAATACGAATAATCCAAACTGGGAGGGGGTCCCAATCAACCAAGGATATGAGTAATACAAAATCATATCAGATGACGAAGGGCCAGCGGACCTACATGGTCAGTTTCCACCACCACATGGGTTTGCACCTGAGATCTCTTCGGTAAAGTGGGTGGAAACCTTTAGAAAGCAGCAGCCTCCCACTTTTGATGGAACAGGAGGCCCGGCAGCTGCAGAGGACTGGGTGAGAGAGCTTGAGAAGATTTTCAAGCACATGCGGTGTTCAGAGGAGGAGAAGATCAACTGCATGTCTTACCAACTGAAAGGGAAAGCAGACCGATGGTGGGAGACGTATGTGAAGTCAGTTGCGCCAGCAGAAAGGGACCATTTAAGCTGGGAGAGATTCAAGGAAGCATTCTTTGAGAAGTATGTCCCAAAGCAGTACAGAAAGGAGAGGGCGGTGGAATTCTTTCTATTTGAGCAAGGGAAGTTAACTGTGGAGGAGTACGACACTAAGTTTGGTGAGCTACTCCAAATGGCGCCACATTTGGCAGATACACCGCAGAAGATGGCGGAAAAGTTCAGAGATGGCTTGAACGAGGAAATTCGCACGCAACTAGCAACCATGAAAGGACTGAGTTACCAGGAGTTGTTGAGTAATGCTCTGGATATTGAAGCGTCCAAGAACATGAAGAAATAGCCAGAATGGGGAGTGCAGGAGGCGCAGGCTTCAGGCCCAAACCAAAAGAGGAAATTTGAGGAGCCGCCAAGGCAATTTGTGCAGGGTCAAAGCAATCAAAAACGCCACGACCAGGGCAGACCGCAGAATTTCCAAGGGAGGCCAGACCATCAGAACTTCCAGAGATCCAACCCTCACCTGGCTCAGAGGCGAGATCAGGCAAGACCGCAGAAATGCCCAAGGTGTGGCAGGAGACATACAGGTGGCTGCCAAGGAAATGTAGTCAGATGCTACAACTGCAGAGGGCAAGGACATTATGCAAACAATTGCCCTACACCGCCAGTTCAGGGAGGCAACCGCCAGAACTTTCAGAGACCTGCCAACCAACATCTGAGAGCTATCAGAGGACACCGTTAGCCGTGGAGAGGTAATGCTGGAAATAGAGGAGGTGGTAGGCTAGGTAATCAGGCCCTACCTAGAAACCAAGAAGGGAACCAGCAGGGCGGTGATGGCCAGCAGAGGAGAGCCCAGACCTATGCTTTGGATGGGAATCAGGACGATGGCAATCTGGCAGGTATGGGATGCATTAATGATATACCGGTTATGGTACTTTTTGATACTGGAGCATCGCATACTTTTATTTCATCTGCATGTGTTGAGGCACTAGGACTTAAAGTAGAAAGGAATAGTCATGACTTGAACGTAGCAATACCTTCTGGAGAAACAACTACTTCTACTTTAATATGCCGAGACCTGAGAATCAAGATGAACGAGAATGAAATTCAAGTAGCCGAGCTGAATGTTTTGAATATTCATGACATAGATATAATCCTGGGAATTGATTGGCTGTCGGAGAATAAAGCGACGATCTTGTGTCGCGAGAAAAGAGTAATCATTCCTCAGTTAGGGAATAAGGAGGCATTTGTACATGGATTCAGAAGGAGCTAGAGAGTACCTATAATCTCTGCAGTTCAAGCAACAAAGTTGTTGCGTAAAGTCAAAAATCGAGCTTTTCTAGTATATTTAGAAGGAGAGGAGAAACCAGAACTAACGGTGCAAGATGTACCGATTGTAAGAGAATTTGAGGATGTGTTTCCAAAGGAACTATCAGGGTTACCACCAGACAGACAGGTGGAGTTCACCATTGACTTGGAACCAGGTGCGACACCAATTTCAAAAGCGCCGTACCGCATGGCCCCGAAGGAATTGCAAGAACTAAAGGTCCAACTTCAAGAACTGTTGGATATGGGCTATATTCGTCCTAGTGTGTCACCATGGGGTGCACCGATTTTATTTGTGAAGAAAAAGGATGGATCAATGCGTATGTGCATTGATTACCGAGAGCTGAACAAGCTGACACCGAAGAACAGATACCCATTACCGAGAATTGATGATCTTTTTTATCAGCTTAGTGGAGCAAAGGTGTTCTCTAAGATCGATCTTCGATCAGGGTATCATCAGCTGAAGATTCGGAAGGAGGATATTCCGAAGACGGCGTTCAGAACTAGATATGGTCATTATGAGTTCGTAGTAATGCCGTTTGGATTGACAAATGCTCCTGCAGTGTTTATGGATTTGATGAATCGAGTATTCCATCCTTATCTTGACAACTTCGTATTGGTATTCATTGATGACATATTAATTTATTCGAAGGGCGAAGAGGAACATGAGCAGCATCTGAGAACAGTTTTGCAGACCCTGAGAGACGAGAAGTTGTACGCCAAATTCAGTAAGTGTGAATTCTGGCTAAGAGAAGTGACATTCTTGGGTCACATCGTTTTGGCTGACGGAATCAAGGTAGATCCAGCCGAGATTCAAACAGTGATAGACTGGAAATCACCAACTACACCGGTTGAGATTCGTAGTTTTCTGGGTTTAGCAGGCTATTACAGGAGATTCATTGAGGGCTTCTCCAAAATCGCAAAGCCGATGACCCAGTTACTACAGAAGAATGTGAAGTTTGAGTGGTTAGAGGAGTGTGAAGAGAGCTTCCAGAAGTTGAAGCAATTGCTGACAACCGCGCCAGTTCTAGCAGTGCCGGAACCAGATAAGAACTTTGAAGTTTACACTGATGCTTCGAAGAACGGGCTAGGTTGCGTGTTAATGCAAGACGGAAAAGTGATAGCATATGCATCAAGACAGTTAAGACTGCATGAAGTGAATTATCTAACTCATGATTTGGAGTTAGCGGCCGTAATTCATGCATTAAAAATCTAGAGACACTATCTCTACGGAGTGAAATGTGCCATATTCACGGATCACAAGAGTTTGAAGTATTTCTTCGAACAGAAGAATCTGAATATGAGGCAGTGATCGCAATATTATTTAACTGCGACTTAGCAGAGCTAATAATACAGCGGCAAAGATAAAATTATCGATCCCACAGGGAAAGAAGTAACGAATAATCTTTAAGTACTAAATCAGGCGTTCTTGAAAATATTGGTTAGGAAAATCAAATGAAAAGGTTTTGGTTGTTTTGAAAATCGCAGTCTTTGCTATCGAAAATTAAACAGGAAAGTTGAAAAGCTTTTGAAGTCAAATAAGAGAAGCACAGATTTCAGGGATATCTACCTATCAAGTATAACATGTATGAACGAATCGATTAATTCCCAATTTTAATTCCTCTTCATAGTGAAACATCAGAATAGTATTACGAACTTCTTTGTTGGACAATTCGTAAAGTAGATTAGTCAATTACCTATCTCCGCTCGGTCTCAAGATAAATCAACTAACTCCCAAGTTCTACAGATTTATTCCTACAATTAATCTCCTTCAGTTACGACAAGAAATCAAATTATATTGTGAAAATCTCTTTCGATTGAAAACTATTACAGTTACGTCTCAAGTAATCAACTAGATAATCCTAATATGTGATCAGCAAATCAAGATTATGAATAAGCACAGATTTCACAAACTACGAAGGGAAAGGGAAAATAATTCGATTAATCACAACATGCATACATTGATAGTTCGAAACCCTAGAATCTGAGAGAGGATTTAGTTACACATATTCATGGTAATATTGATCATAGAAAAATACAACCTGAATATCATAAAAACTGGAATCCGGAAATCTTCTCGTAGAAACTTGTCTTCAAACATAAAAACCCTAAAAATTCTTCAACTCTAATATTCTAATAATTGCTCTAACTCTCCCCCTCTCAAAAGTCAAAATTCACATGAATTTATAATGATGAAAGATGTATCTAGCAGTATCTAGGATTAGATATGCCTCTATCTCCAAATCAGATTAGAAACAGGATTTCCGCGTGCGCGTCGACCACGTCTGATTGGCGTCGATCACGTCTCACTTTCTTGCCTCGTCGATTGCTTCTGAACAGCGTCGATCGACGCGGCCTCCTTCGTCCATCGATCGCCTTCTCCTTTGCTTCGTCGATCGCTTGGCAACCACATGCCTCGTCGATCGACTAAGGGCCCTCGTCGATCGACGAGGTCTCGAGCACTGGATCCTGATTCCTCTATTTTTTGACTAGAAACCTGCACGATTCATCAAACACGACATTCCAAATACAAAATCCAATTCATGCATAAAAACAAGTACATAAACGATCTAAACACTACACAATCAGTCAAAGAACTATAAGATAAGTTGGTGAAAATCCTTACTTATCAGGCAGAGGAGATGGTTAGAGCTCGTAAATGATTACGACTTGATGATCAATTATCACCCGGGTAAGGCGAACTCAGTAGCAGATGCCTTGAGCAGGAAAGGAGAAGCTCAGTTAGGCTGTATGCTTACAAGAGAGATCAATTTGATCAGAGAGTTTGAGAGGCTCAGTCTAGAAGTAATATCACCTTCCGAGAGGAAGAGGTGTGATTTGGCAACATTAACAGTAGTGCCGGATTTGAGAGAGAGAATCATCGAGGCACAGAAAGGAGACGCAGAGATTGAGAAGTTGCGTCAGAAATTGAAAGTCAAGCCAGTGGGAGAGTATCGGGAAGCAGATGATAGTGCATTGCTATTCAGAGATAGAATCTTAGTGTCGGACAGTGAGGAGTTGAGGAATGAGATTTTGAGTGAGGCACATGACACGCCGTATACCGCTCACCCAGGAAGTACTAAAATGTATCAAGATCTGAAAACTAAGTACTGGTGGGATGGTATGAAGAAGGATGTAGCCTTATACGTGGAGAAATGCTTAGTTTGCCAGCAAGTTAAGGCGTTACATCAATGGCCGTACGAAAAGTTGCAACCGTTAGACATCCCTGAGTGGAAATGGGAACATATTACCATGGATTTTGTGACAGGATTGCCGAGGTCACAGAAAGGGAATACGGTGATATGGGTTGTAGTGGGTTGTCTAACGAAGAGTGCTCACTTTTTACCGATTAAGGTGAACTGTGGACCAGATAAGCTAGCACAGATTTATGTCCGAGAAATAGTCAGACTGCACGGAGTGCCGAAGTCAATCACTTCTGACAGAGATGCAAAGTTTACATCTCGTTTTTGGATGAGTTTACAAAAGGAATTGGGGACTCGCTTGAATTTTAGCACGGCGTTTCACCCTCAATCGGATGGTCAGTCTGAGAGAACCATCCAAACTCTCGAGGATATGCTAAGAACAGTGGTGTTAGACCGAGGGAGCAATTGGGAGCCGATTTTGCCTTTGATCGAGTTTGCCTACAATAACAGTTATCAGGCAACAATCGGAATGGCTCCTTACGAAGCCTTATATGGAAAGAAGTGTCGTTCACCTCTGTGCTGGGATGAGGTTGGAGAACGGAAGGTTATTGGACCGGACGCCATCAATGAGATGATTGAGATAGTCCGGCAAATCAGAGAAAGAATAAAGGAAGTGCAGAGCAGACAGAAGTCTTATGCCGACTCTAGGAGGGTGGAGTTGTGTTTTGAAGTTGGGGATAAGGTTTTCCTCAAAATTTCACCCTCCAGAGGAATAGTGCGCTTCGGGGTGAAAGGCAAACTGAGACCGCGCTATGTGGGACCATACGAGATTCTAGAACGCATTGGTCCAGTGGCGTATAGATTGGCATTACCTTCGAGTATGGGTAATATCCATAACGTGTTTCATTTATCTCAGCTGAGAAGGTACTTTTTTGACCCTAAACACGTGATCCGTCAGGAAGAGGTGATCTTAAGCCCAGATTTATGGTATGAAGAGCAGCCAGAGGCTATACTAGACCGAAAAATGCAAGAACTCCGGAATAAGTCCATTCCGCTCGTTAAAGTGCTTTGGAGCCATCATGGGCGTGAAGAAGCAACCTGGGAGCTGGAAGACAAGATGAGAGAGAAGTACCCCACTCTGTTCGAAGTTTTGTAAATTTCGGGGACGAAATTTTTATAAGGGTGAGGGGATGTAATATCCCGTGTATTAATTTGACTTTGTACGAATTATCTAGAATTAATAAATGAGAGATTTACCAATTGAGAGATAATTGGAATTATTAATTTTGTTTGGAGAAATAATATTGAATCTGGTGACTATATTGTGAAAAAATATCAACAATTTGGTGGAATATTATTTATTGGAGATTGGGATATATACATATAATTATATATATATATATATATATATATATATATATATATACATGTATCTATACACATATGTATATGTATAATGTAGAAATTCTGTATTATATATAATTATAAAAGGCTTATATTATATTCTTTATACCTTATATTATAATCACAGAGACAGAGTTGTGAAACCCTCCCCTTTCACTTAAACCCGTCAGCAACCTTTCGGCAAGAATTTTGGTCATCTCCGGCGACAATCCGGCGAACCACCACCACCATCAAAAACCTCTCGTCTCAAGCTTCGATTTGAGTACTCGTGGGCTCCGAGAGAACGAGTATCGGCCGCGATATTGAAGAGAGAAGTTGAGGTGGGTGTGTGGTGCGTTTTTTAATTATCTTTGATTTGAATCTTGTTATCTCGGCTGAGTTTTGACGTTTTGATGTCATATTCGTATTCCCCATCGTGTAGGGAGCATTCGGACACTGAGAAAACCTTGTTTGGACACCGAAAAACCACGATCGCCGCCCTTTTTTTGGAGGAACTCCGACGAGGTAGATTCTTGTCCTCGTTTTTCGTCAAATTTTCATGATTAGTGGCCATATTCTTGTTCCTTGTAGTCTAGGGAGTCCAAATATGTATTTGCATGTGTAATCGACCGGCAAAATTGCGAGATACGACGAGTTACAGGTGCAGCTCCGGCGAACTCGGGAAGAAGATGACCTGTGTCAATCGACACAGGACTCGGTCGAAGGAAGGAGGTCGATCGCGTGTGTCGATCGAAATGAATGTGAATCGACAGGTGTGACGACACACTTGTGTCGATCGACACAAGGTGTGTCGACCGACACAAGGTAATCGACACAGTTGGTCAAAATTGGTGTGTCGACCGGAGTGTGTCGACCGACACAAGATTGTGTCGATCGACATAAGGCAGTCGACAGAGTTGTGTCGACTCAGTTTACCTGTGTCGACTCAGGGCTGTGTCGACCGACACAGACCTCTGTCGATCGACACAGAGGCTTGAGAAATAAGTCCATTTCGCGTTTCTTATCCAATCTCTATACCTGTCGAGCCTTGTTGTTTGCGATTAAGATATATTATCCTAGATCTATCGTACTAACTTGGGAACCCTATTTGATTATAGGAATTTGAACGATAAGGACAGTTGAGCTCAGTCTAGCAAGAAGCATCTTCAGTAAAAACCGAGAACGAGGTGGGAAACTATTTCAGTAGAAACCAAAATGCGCGTTTTCATTTTCAAAATGTGTTATAAATATTTTGCTTTAAAATGAGACTGCTATGCATGTTTTGTGCTATTATATCTGTCTTCTGTCGTTTCCCATCAACAAGAGAGAATAACTAATGAGTTTAGAACCAGGTTCTCATAACTGCGCTAGAACTCAATTAGTAGTATGGAGTAGCGACTCCATATGATTGGGAATTTGAAGATATAAGGTGGAAATTGTTTGTATTTGGATACGGTGATTGTGAATGATGTTATTAAACGATCGGGTCTCAAAATGGTTTGCTGAGACTAGTGCACTTAGATGATAGTAGGTTGAGTGTGTTTACATTCCTGACTGATCATCGTAACTTTGAAGTCGGCCAACTTCCAGTTACAACACTGAAACATATATAATATCATGTAAATAGCACGCGCGTGAAAATAAAATGTTTTGGATAGCGTGGTTCTTTACAACAAAACCCCACGTTTATCTGTGTGAGTTGCATAGCATGTTTCTTATATAAATGTATATTTTCGGGCATGTTTCTCATTGGGTACGTAAGTACTCAGCCCCTCGCGTTATTTCTAAAACGTGCAGGTTAAGCAGCATGGATGGGAGTTGCGGGGTGTAAGCTGGTGAAGTGAAGGTGTTTTGAAAAGTTAAACAGATCCTGTGACATGTATCTCCATATACATGTCACCATCACGCTACACACACTGCTGCACCACACTCTGAAATTCCCTTCCCTTTTGAATATTTAAAATCTTTAAACTCTGTTATTAAACTAACTCGAAGTACAATTTCTTTTGTTACTTATCCTTTTTATTTAAAATAAATCTTCCGCTTTAAATTCTTGAAATGTGTTTGATTAAACCTGAAACATCAATGTAACGTGGCCCCAAATTGGGAAGGTCAGTTGGGGGCATTACACAATGATTATGTCAACAACGTACAATGATATTTAATAAATATAACAATGATCTTAAAGGTATATTGAAAATCAATTAAGATTAAACCGACAATTTTGATGAAATGATATTGAATACAGTTAACAATTATAATATCAACATCGTACGATGTTACAGATTAACTGAGTACACAAAATATAACAAATAGATTAACTAATCGACCAAAGATGTATGTAGCCCAATTTCCTCCAGCAGTCATCAAGAGCCATCATCAGAGAGTATTTGGGACTACTTAGCTCAGATAGGGATCTAATTCCACAATAAATCACCCTCAACGCGATCTCACTGAGTATCTTATAGGATGGGTTCAATTCGGATACATTTGTGGTAGTTTTGAATTTTTCGGCTGCCTCGAGCTTTTCCCATTTTAGCCAGTGAGCCTTCAATTCATCCTTATTGTTCAGAAGATAACTGGCGATGTTGACTCCGGTCTTCGATTGATGGAGATGTTGAGCAATGAGAGCAGGATCAACCTTTATCTTCTTCGTGGCAACCGTAGTTAGGAAGAATTGATCTTTGTCGTTGAATGTGGCATTTTTGTAGAACTCAACGACACGATTTGGGTTGAATCTCTGAGGACATGCAGTTAAGAATTGTGTTAAATTCTCACTTAACAACTTTCCTGCAATCTCTTGGGTGATCGTCTCGTCGGTGATGATTGAGAAGAAGTTCTTCCAGTTTAGAATTTTCTATTTCACGACTTGTGATATTAGAAGCTGTTGATCGATGGTGTTGGAGTCTTCAACTATTAGAAATAGTTTGTCCTGTGAGGTTTCCTCAGTGACGACGAGTGGTCCAGGATTATCAGAAGTGCTGGCATCCATGATTTGATTTTTCCCTTTCGGCATGATTCAAAGATTAAGTATGGTTGATCTGGAAATACTTGGAGTGGATGTCTTTGAATATCTTTGACTGATGGACTAGTAGTGGGGGAGTGTTCAAGATAGCGGCAATAGGGATTTATGAAATCATGATGATCCATTATCTATCCAGATCATGGGCTGAGATTAAAACCCCTTTTTGTCTTGAACGACTGTGATTGATGCTGATGCTGGCATCTGTTCGGGTTATCTGGCACGCCGTGTAGCAGCATATGGAAAGATTGACGTGGCTCTGGGTAATATGTTGTCGTGTTGTTCCGTATTTAATGCAATGTGCCGCCTAAATCTTTGTGGTAATCAAAAATGCGCTCCTTTGTGCTCAACAGTTTTCTCTTTCCTCAATCTTTGCCGAGAGTTGCATAAGACAGTTTAAAGGACTATCTCTAACAAGAGAGCTGAGCTGCTACTTCATTGGCCAGTTAGAGACTGTTTCTCCTTTCAATATTGAGTCGGGAGGCTTTGACAGCGTCAATGCACAGTTTTTAGTCAGTTCTCGAACTTCGTTCCTGGACTTGAATGACGTCTGGGAATTGGAATGATTATGATTTCGATCTCTTGATTGACTCTGAGACCCTAGACGTCTGACCTATGGGCTATCTTTAATAATTGATTTGAAACAGTGGTTGAGTATTAAATCGCCACTTCATTCTTTTTGCCTCTGTTCCGATAGGTCATATCCTTCAGTGGTGAGGACGTGGCAATGATCTCTGATCGACGCATTTGTCTCTCTATAAATGGTCCTTGACGAGGTAGCAAGTATTAAATCAGAAACTCCTTACTTTCCTTCCTTCTAAGCATAATACTCTTTGAAAATGGCTGAACCAGTGAATATCGTAGAAGAGATGGCTAGGATCACCATCAAACGAAACAAGATCTTCAATCGTAGGAGGCTGTATGCTGAGTAGTGGAGCCTCCCTGATATCTATATTGAGACCATCAATAACATGGAGTCCAATGGCCTGGACCGCTTTCTTTCTGTCCAGCTTGTTGCTTTTCAACAAGATTTGCTAAAGGTAATCGTTTATGGTTCTACCATTTCTGAGGATGAGATTTCCTTCAACCTTAATGGAGTGGAGTTCACCTAGTCCGAGGACTCCTTGTCTCGAGAGTTTCAGCTGTCGCATCATGGGACGTCTGTTTTGCATTATCGAATAGATGAAGTTGCTCCTGAGTGGTCGGCATACCGGGAAAGGAGAGACAACAACAACAATTTCAGTCCAACAGCTCCCTCTGGGTTCCTTAAGCCTCGGCACCTGGTGTCCTTCGACATCATTAACCAGCTGGTGCTCTGCAATCCTATGATGCAGACAAACTTTTCTCCACCTGTTTGGAGAGCGATGATGGCTTTCGAGGATAAGGCTGAGGTTGACTGGGCTGCCTTCATCTCGACCGTCTGAAGAGGGCCATGCAAGATCCGCTGAATGAACCCATCCCCCACGGCATGCAGCTGAGCTGGCTCTTAGAGAGGCGGATCCCTTTCTTGGCTGAGGGTACATCAGGTTCGCGGCTGGGGCCATCTGACTACTACCCTGTGCGACTACGCTGATCGCCTCCCTGCAACTTTCACTGCCATCACCTCTAGCTCCTGGTTGTCGCTGATAGGCTGACTAATTTTCTAAAAACTGATATAGTCTTTTTTTTTTGCTCAACTCCTTAATATGAGCTATGTATCCCTCTTGTCATTAATGAATAGTGCACATATGGTCTGTTGTATTTTCCAATCTTTATGCGTATCTTCTTTAGCTGAATGATGCGGCTAAAAGTTCAATCAAATTAAACTCCTAGCTACACAAGAATAAAATTTGTCAAATCCAGGTCCTTCTTCCCTTCGCCCGCTAGAATACCGAGATACTATGGCAAAGTCTTATATCTAGGCAAAATAGAATCGTTGAGTAGTTTTTATCAACTAGGCAATCAATTTAAACCTATGCTATCAACATATGACAAACAATGAATTAAACCAACAATCATCTTTCAATCATTTCTTTCCACAAATCGGTAAACCAAAACAAGCAAATACTCAAATTAGGAAGATAGGATGTTGGAATGAACATAGATGCAATCCAATTAGGTTAATCATTGATGTAAACACATTTCAATTTCTAATTGGATGAACTCTTACCCTACACTAGCCAACCCCCAGTCATGGTGAATCGACCGTTGATGACACTAAAATCCTCAAACAGCTACGTTATCGGATCCTAGACCACTCCTAAAAGCACGTAAATCATCGCCCTATGCCCTATCTCCGCCCAAGGATTGGATCAAGGAACACAAGAAGTCATACTATTAACGACACGCCTATCCGCGTATTGGCTGCAATGATTGTGTCAATTATCATCTAGACTGGCTATTACCTACATCTAAATGAATAGGAACAAGCTCTAGCATGCTTCAATCACAAAGAGGAAGGTAAACAAACAATTATCAAACCTAATCTTCATGAATCCTTATTCAAATCAACATCCAGATTGAATTAGAACATCATACCTCTCAATTGTAACAATACAAAGTTGAAATCAAATACATCCATTACAATTGACAAGTAGAGATTGGAATCTTCCCCAATTGGATTTGTATGTCTTGATCTACCTCCTTGGATCTTCAATTCTCCTCCAAGGATTGATGAATTAAGCTCCTAGATACTCTAGGATTGAGATGAAATCGTGATGGAAATTGGAATCTAGGGGAACTCCTAACTAGATCTAATGAAAAATGATAAAAAGCTCTTCAAATAACTGAATTTCCCCCTTTTATAGGCAAGCAAACAGAGCCTCGGATCGCCCGGTCGAAGTATGGCTCTCCCGATCGAAGCTGGAAACCGCCAAAATGCTGGAGAAACCCGGCCAGGCTCGCCCGGTCGAAGTGGCTCGACCGAGCCACCTGTCTGTTGGCCTGGCTCGGCTGGTCGAGCCCTCTGTACGCCTCGCTCAGCCGGTCCTGCTCCGCTCGACTGGTCGAGCTCTCTGTCCAGCTTGGCTCGGCCGGTCCTGCTCCGCTCGGCCGGTCGACGCCTCCAAACTCCAAACACGTGCGATTTTCCTCCAAAACTCCACCAAAAATGCTCGTTTATGCCCAAAACCTATCCTACAACATTTAAAACACAAAAACACGAAAACACAACCAAAATACGACAAAAACATATGATACGGAAGCAAAATAGCCTTAAACAAGCATGCGCACACATCGAAATATGGGTCATTTTACACACGTATCATAATCCCCCAAACTTAAACCTTTGATTGTCCTCAATCAAAACAAAGTAAAGCTATCAATCTACCTCATGCAATACCTCATAGCTCATCAAAGTTATCTTAGCATGTTCAAGTAAAACGAGATTATCACCTAACTTTGTAATACGGTTAATGCTAAGGACATCCTTGATCTCATGATTCCCTATACTCAGTTCTTGAAGTGTCCTGCGCACTAAAGTAGCTTCATAAAAAACAACATGACATGTTATTTCCACAAGCTGGGTTGTCTTGTTGAATACCCTATATCCCTTATATGAAGGATATCCATACCAAAGGAACGCACCTTCATCAGCCTTTGGGCTGAAAGTATTCAACTTAAACTTCCCATTATTGTGAATATAAAATGGAGAACCGAAAGCACGAAGATGAGCTATAGAAGGCTTACGACCATTGTAGATCTCGTGGGGGTCTTGTGCAACCGCGTGTTGAATGCGCTTCTATTATGTGTGTAGCAGGCTGTCATCAAGGCTTCCCCCCAAAATCCTTTTTCAAGGTCAGTATCGGCCATCATGGTTCTCAATGCTTCTTCGAGTATTCTATTTTTTCGCTCGGCAAGACCATTTTGTTGAGGAGTTCTGGGCGCAGACTTCTCATGTCCAATCTCAATTTCAGCACAGAAGTCCATTAGAGGTCCATTGCAAAATTATGTCCTATTGTCTGATCTTATCCTCTTGACTTTCACTCCCTTGTCATTCTGAAGGCGTGTGATCAGTTCTGGTAGCTGAACTTTGACTTCATCCTTGGATTTGAGCAGCACCACCCACGTGTATCTTGAGTAATCATCAACAACCACCAATGTATATCTTCTTTTTCCAATAGTGGGTGGGGTAACTGGACCGAACAAATCCATGTGGAGCAGTTCCAAGATCCTCTCAGTGCTTGCTGTAACTGGTCTGTTCTTGAAGGAGGCTTTCGTCTATTTACCGAGCTGGCACGATTTACACACTCCTTCTTTCTGAAACTTCTTCTGTGGCAGTCCTTCAACTAGGTTATGTTTCGCCAGATGTCGGATCGAGTTGAAGTTCAGATGGCTGAGTCTCTTGTGCCACAACCAATTTATGCCTTCTGAGGAATTGAGTGCTATGAGGCATGTCCCTCTTTCTCCACTGGACCAATCTACATTGTATAGACCTCCTCTTCTGATTCCTCTGATTATGATCTTGTGTGTCACTTTTTCTATTGTTTGGCATTCTGATTTCTCAAATCTGACAATATAGCCACTTTCACTCAGTTGACTTATGCTGAGAAGATTGTGCTTCAGATTTGTGACCAAGGATACGTTCTGAATGATGATTCCGTTGTGCTCCAAGTATCCTTTTCCAATCACTTGACACGTGGCCTTGTTCCCGAAACTGATTGATGATCCTTCATACATTTTACGGTTCTTGATTAGACCCGTTTCTCTTTTCATGTGAGCTGAGCATCCACTGTCTGGTATCCATGTTTCCGTCTTTTTTCGAGAACTCGGTCCCTGCAACACATAAAATTTATTTAGGTCCCCGCATCCTTTCGGGTCCTACAAGGTCAGTTTTGTGGACCCAACCTTTTGGTATCCACACTTGCTTCACTCTTACAGTTCATGAAACTAAATCACTTTTCTGTGATTTAACTACCTTTCTTCTAGGAAAGTGTGTGTTGTGTGAATGCATGTTATGTGAAATTATGGTGTGTGAACACTTTCTGAAACGACTGTTCTGGAAAGAGTCTCGAGAAACTGTTCTCCGGTGTGTAGCCATCACAGTCTTTTGAGAGTAGAATTTACTCGACTAAGGCCTCGCATAGGTGTTCCCCCTATTTGGTTGACTGTTATGATAGAATTGTGGTCTATTATAACTCCTCGGATTTTTATCCGGTTGTCGAACAGACTTCCTTGCAACATTTGTGTGTTGCTTAGTTGTTCTTGTTGGTAAAACAGGATTCCTTGTATATGAAATTTTAAGGAATGATCATTTCTCCTTTCGACAGTTGGTTTCGATAGTTTTGAAATTGTGTCATTATACTGTCGAGGTGCCAGTTTAGGGTCAGTTTTTGACCAGTATTTGGTCTTGACACCATGCTTTACTGGTTCTTTGAGAATGTCATTTCACTTCCCAACCATGTGACCTGGTCTCAGATTGGCTTTGACAGAGCGCATGGGTGTTTTCTTAGTCCTAGAAGTGGATGCATGCATCCTGATAGATGTTTCATATTGAGTTTCTTAAAACCGATTCCTCTTTTATCAAAGTATTGTTTTTTAACATTCAAAATTTCATCTAATTTCTTAGAACTCCTTTTGAATGAACATTCTCATTTGACAAGTTCGGTTTTCTTCAAGGAATCACATTCTTTTGAAATATTTTCAAAATTTTTAAGAAGCTTTGAATGTTCCTCCTTGAGTTTTTCTAGTTCCTCACTAATTGACCTCGTTCTTTTGATTTCATTGGACAAAACTGAAATTCCTGATTTCAGTGAGGCATTTTCACTAATCACTTCATCTTTAATTTCATAAATTTTTTTAAATTATTTGATAATATTTTGAAAAGTGATGTCATCTGAGCTTGATTGACATGGTTCAGAATTATCATCAAAGCAAATAGATGTACTAGATGAGGGCAGATTTGTTGTTACCAGAATTTTGCCGTTTGAAGCGCTTTCTTCTTAATCATCGGTAACGTCTCCATCAATTGCTGCCATGAAGGCAAAGAGTGCTTCCTCATATCTTTCATCTTCAGACGTGTAGTATCCATCATCATGGTCCGGTATGTCTGGCACTTCGGTTCTTGTGAGCATTGCTTGGGCAACAGCTCTAGATGCTCTCTTCTCGAACACCTTCTTTAATATGTCTCTCTCTTCCTGAGAGACTAGGGGGCATTCATATTTCAGATGATCTGGAGAGTTGCACTCATAACATGTGTGTGTCTCTCTCTTCGTGAACCTTTTCTCACCGGATTGTGCTTCCTTTTCCTTTCCTTTTGCCTTCCTGAGAAGAATGGTTAAGTTCCTCAGTTGTTCCTCTAGTTTGGCCACTGACAGTTCAATTTCTTTTTTCTGAACTGTGTTGGAGGTGTCCTTCGTTGGTGACGATTGATAGGCAGTTTTTTCGAAGTAAGCTAGCCTTTTTTGAACGCCTTTGGAAGCATCTCTTTACAAAGAATACTGCATCACCATCAGCTATTGAATTTGGAGTTCGAACAACTTCATTTCTGTTCACTATCTGGATGTCCCATTTATGGGTTTGAAGTTCGGCGAAAAATTCTTTGGTGGTCATTTTGGAGAGATCCATGGTCTTCAAACTAGTGGTTTTAACAAACCAGTCTTCCTTTGGCAGTCTTGAAAGAATTTTGGCATTCATATCTGCCAATTTTTCTTCTCCTCCAAGGTTCTTCATCTCACTAACAATGGCATTAAACCTTGCTTCCATCGATTTGATTGTCTCGCCAGGTAGCATCTGGAAGGATTCATACTTCTCCACGACAACCTGCTTCTTGTTGCGCTTCATCGCTTCTGTTTCCTTAGTAAGATCGTTGATCCAATCTCGAAGTTCCTTGGCCGAATTGTTCTCAACGACTGCATCCTGGAGGGAATCTGGGGGGGATTGTATGATCATCTATTGTGCGATGAAATCGACCTGATGACATTTCTTATCCTCAAATGTCCAGTCCTCCATTGGTTTGTCTATGTACTCGACACCGCCTTGATTTTCTCCTACCGCAAGGATGACTTTAGGCATCTGAATCTTCAGAGGTCCCTTCGTCAGGACTTCATCCATCTCTGGATGTTGAGCTCTTAATTGAATGAGACACTTCTTCTTCCATACTTCAAACTTCTCTGGGTTGTACTTGGGAAGGCTAGGATAAGTCATCATTTTCTCGAAATAAACTGCACGCTAAACACACTAGACAAACAGTAAGAGTGTAAGGAAGTACCAGTTAGAGAGTAAGGAAGTACGGATCCGGTCTTAAGCGACTCAAAACAGGACAGTCTAGAAAGACTGACCTACGCTGATACCACTTGTTGGTCCCAAATCAGAGTACGTGTAATGTGCAGCAGAAGTATTAAAACAGTCGAATACACTCTAATTATAAACAGTTCAGTTTCTATTTAACATAGTTTTTTGCTTAGCAGTTTTAGAAACACAGTTTATGTTAGCCAGCAGATTAGGTTAACAGTTTTACAGGTACGAGCAGTTGACAGTTTATACACTTTAACACATACATGATAAGTGTTGAAGGTTTCAAGATATAATTGAAAACTGTAAAGAGCGTAAAGTAAATAAAGCTGTAAACGACACATGATATTTTATAGTGGTTCGGAGCCTTAAGTCCTACGTCCACTCTTTGGATATCAGATCCGGTAATTCACTAAGTTATGAAGATACAATCCTCACGATCTATAGCTAGTTGCTGTAGAAACCTCCGTCCACAGCACAATGGATCACTCGCCCACGCAGTTGTACTTCAATCCTTCTTCAGTCCGTCGAAGGCTCTGCGTCTTCTCTGTGGACCGGCTCGAAGTTGGACTGAGGACAAACCTCCCTTTTCCTTCTCCGGTAGGTTGGATGGTTGAGTTCTTCCCAGAACGTACTCAGTTCGGCAGTTGCCCGTAATAACCTTCTCTTCCTTTGCAAGAGCATGCTGTTGTGTTCTTTCTCAAAAAGTAAGGACTCCAAGAAAGTAGATTAAGTCTGTTGACTTAATCCTCGTGTACCAGAGGTCACACGGTGAATCTCAAATGGATCCTTGAGCAGTAAATGCCTCGTGTTCAATAAATGATCCACGGAGTAAATTCCTTCTTGCTTGAGAGCGTTAAATACTTTGAGCGCTAATTTTTGCAGATAGGCAAGAGTAAATGTGTCGAGATTCAAAGATGCAGAGGTTTTCATATGAGCAAAGGTTTTTCTGTCTCTGTTGTTTCTATTATTTATAGGTGGGAAACTAGAAAATAGCCGGTAGAGACATTGAGAAGGATGTCCAATCATAGTCCATCCTTCTCTGCAAAAGTCGCTTGCCTTTCTGCATTTTCTGCTACATCGTCCTTCTTTTCTGAGCAGTTTGTACTTGTTGTGTCAGACGCAGAACAACGTTGTACACTGCAACTGAGTATTTATCTGTCTTTTATCATTGACTTCCTTTGGGTTCTCCTGCAACTTGATCGATATCTTGCTATATACGCATTCCTTGACGCGAAACTGTCTTGGTCTGAAACTGTGAGCGCCTCTCAACAGTTTCTATGTGAAGACTATGTCCACAGTTTTCTTGAGTATCCAAGCTTTGATAGGACAACCAAGGGGTGTACACGGTCCGATTTGACCGGTTTGAAGGTCGAAGTATGGACCAAACCAAATAATACGGTTTGAAAATTTCTCAAACCAAACCGGCCAAATTGATTTTTCAAACCAAACCAAACCAAACTAAATAAAACGGTTTGGTTCGGCCGGTTTAACGGTTTGGAACATGACTTTAACGATCTAAGTCAAAACATTAAAAAATTTCATTTTTAGCAATAATTTATTTGAGAAATTTAAAAAAAAAATGGTTCTCATCGACAAAATACAAGACTCATAATAGAAACAAATAATTTATGACATCAAAATATAATAGTTCATATCTCATTCTCAAACATAATAGTTCGTAAAATGTCACATTATTACGATGCGACAATGGTGAAGCCGACCAATGCTTGAATTAAATTGTGAGATTGTAACATTGGATAGTTTAGAGTTTATTTAAATTTCAATAAATATATAAAAATATAGGAGAAAAATAAAAATTCTATGATTTTGCACAGTATATGATTCATATTTATTCCGAGAAGATAAATAAGGGTAAAAGGAGAGACATTTACAAATAAATAAAAATGTTTCTGTAAATAAAAATGTACGAGAAAAAAAAATTTATGATGTTGCATATAGGATTTGAACTTGTACCTTTTAGAATCCAAAATATAGCTTGAACCACAACACTAGATGTACTACATTAAAAATTTTAGTACAATATATAATTTAAATATTTATTAAAACTATAAACGGTCCGGTCCGGTCCAAACGGCCGGTTTCTGTACTCAAATCATGGACCAAACCAAATAATACGGTTTGAAATTTACGGTTCGGCTGGCCGATTATTTCACTTTCCAAACCGGCCAAATTATTTCGGTTCGGCCGGTTTGGCCGGTTTGGACCAAACCGTGTACACCCCTAGGACAACCTGTCTGCGCAGTTTTTGTGAGACCTTTGTTCTTCTCTGCTTGTCTTCGTCTTGTATGTTCGACAATTATCTCGTCTGAATGGTGTCTTCTTCAAAACTGTTCTACAGTTTTGATGGTTTTCTTCTTCCTAGACTATTACAACTCGATCATCCTATACAAGGATTACATGAGGTAATAACTCTAAAGCCTAGACTTTGGTATATAGTTTTGACACATCAAAATATCAAATTAAGGTGAGATTTCTACATCAACACCTAACACATGGGTACACCAATTTTATTTTTATTTTATTTAAATATGATTTCTGTTAAAAATATAAATTGTGGGTATACCGGGTTTAGAACGTATATCCTTTATTAATAATATATTTATGTTTTACCAGGTAGGAATCGGATAAGAATCAGGTAAACTTCAAGTCAAGAAGTTGGTATTATTAATTTATTTTATTTTAACCAGGTAGAAATCGATTAGGAATTAAGTCAATATGCTATTATTAATAATTTATTTTATTTTTGATTAGGTAGGAATCAAGTCAAGTTCTTATTATTAATAAATTATTTTGTTTTTTATCAGGTAGAAATTGGTACGAATATGGTAGAAATTTAGTCAATATGTTATTATTAATCAGTTATTTTATTTTTGACCAGGTAGGAATCAAGAAGGAATTGAGTCAAAATGCTATTATTAATAGTTTATTTTTTTCACTAGGTAGAAATCATGTACGAATCTAGTCATGATGCTATTATTAGTAATTTATTTTGTTTTTTACCAGGTATAAATTTGCTAGGAATCCGGTAAGAATTTAGTTGTGATGCTAAAATTAATATTTTCTAAATTGTATTTTAATTAAAATTTTAAATATACTACATGGGTAGGAATCCGGTAGAAAATAAGCAGCATGATTTTAAACAATTATTTTAACCATTCCAATATTATAAATTAATTCAATTTTTGTTTGAGAAAATACTTCTGCCACCTGAATTCAACAGATTAAAGTACTTTGTGTATTTTTGTTATGTATTTATAAAATCTAATAATTTTATGCAACGCACAGGTGAAAAACTAGTATATATATAAAAGCAAGAAGTTTTAAATGTTTACCAAAATGCTATTTTCCCTCGAAAAGCAACCACATTAATACTATTTTTTATTATTTTACTTATTTATCTATAACTAATGTAAAAGTATAATCTATATATCTGCTTATATACTAGAATAATATAATTACATTGAATTATGAGTTTGCCACTTTCTCTCCAAATATATCAAATCAACATTAATTTTATTTTATATTGTTTGATTTTCTATTTTTTATATTATAATATAGATATAAATAAAAATAATAAGAATTGAAGAAAATTATATATGTCACAGTTTCTTTTAAATAAGGCATCTTACTAATTTATTATATTTACTATTTTCTAAATAACAAAAATATAATTTCTTTTATGGGATTATGTTTCATGTTACTATATTAAACTTTTATTATATTTATATGTATAGTTGGATGTATCATATAAATATAATTTATATTATAATATTGTAATATTGATGAAAAAATTAAATTTATTTACTAATTTACTATAAAAATAAATAAATATATAATTTTGTATATTATATAATGATATTAAAAATAAATATCATATATTTAATTTGCACGTCGCGCAGGTGTAAATTTAGTTATTAATGAGAGCAAATAAGATATTTTAGTCTAGCATGAATAAAAAGATAAGTATAATGAATTAAAAAGTACATTGGTCGTTTATCTTAATTCAATAGAAATTACTAGAGCTATAGGATATAAATATATTTGTAAATTCACGGTATGATTAATTTATTATAATTAAATAATACCTATAGGAGTTTGTGTATTGCCTTTACAAACTTATATTCTCCATTATTTAATAAAGCAAATTTTTGGTTTGATCCACCAACTTTATAATAGAAAATCATAACGTTTAATGGTAATTTTCACTCCTAAATGGTAGTATAACAAAATTAAAATTTCTCAAATGTCAATTTAATATTATAATTTTATTTAAAAATATTACTTCCTCCGTCTTATTAGAGTAATTTCATTTCTTTTCGGCACGAAAATTAAGAATTGTAAGTATAATAGAATTAATATTTTATTGGTGATTGTTAAAAAGTTAGATTTTAAGAAAATGAGGGAGTAATACATAACTATATATCACTCTAGCAAAAAGCAATAAAATTCCACCAATTTCAGCGTCATAAATATGCAAGCCGATCAAAAGTAAAACGTCTGGATAAAATTATTAATGCCCATGTCAGTGAAAAGATAGAACCCCAATCTGATTGAAAAAAAATTAATTTTCCACCAAAAAATTTGAATTTGGTAAACATTTAAAACTTCTTGCTTTTAAGTGTGAAAAAGTTGCATTTTTAAGTAATGGGATAATTGAGGTGGAACGGACGAAAAAGGAAAGTGGGACAATTGAGGTGGGACGGAGGGAGTATTTATTTTCCCACCATTTTTTCAACAATTTATTTCTAATTTAAATGCCGCCCTTTAATAGTCAAAAATAGCATCAACCCGCTCAGCATTTAAATTTTGAAATTTGAAAAACATTTGAGTGTGTAGAAGTCTGTAAAAAAAAAACAGAGAATCTGTGTGATCTATATTAATAAGCCTGAATGGGTGTCAAAGTACAACTACAAGTAATATTTCTCTCCCCACCTTTCATTTCTTGCAAAATCATAAACTCAGAAGTTGTGCTAAACTTCAATCTCACACCGTCGTATTCGTCTGCATCGTCGACAAAGAGCGCAGTGCTGAAAAATCCTTGCCATTTACTCTATGATTGTCAAAACTCTACATGTTAAGAAATTGTGCCATTCATACAATATGATATCCTATCTCACAAAACATACTTATTTAATATAATAGGAAGCATATATTATAATATACACAACTTAGCTTAGAGCATATCAATAATATTTTTTAATTATATTTGTATATTGTGTTATTTCTTGGTGATATTTTAGTTTTACCAAATCCTAATTTTGTCATGTTGAGTTTTAAGTATACAATTGTCTGTATTTTTTTAAAATCCAAATGTAGAGAGAAAAGTTTATTTTGTGATATTTTGATCGGTTGCAATGAAACTAATTGTATGAGAAGGTCTTAGGTTAGACACGCCTAAATGGTTTAGCGAATTTTATCCATTAATTCAATTCAAACTCATCTAATATATCCTAATTGGGGATTAATAAATCCTATTTGGGATGGATGAACCCATTTGAGTATGAATAAAATCCGCCTAAACTATTTAGGCGTGTCTAACAGAAGTTTTTGCCAAATTTTATTGTTTAAAATATTGTGTTGAGAAGCCTTAAATTTATTGTAATGCCGTGTTAAACTCAAATTTGACATTTGTGGACCACTTTTATTCATTTTTATTTGAATGCTTGCTTTTCATTACAGTGTCTCCTATTTCATTTGCCTTTTAGGTTATTTGGAGGTAAGTTCAATAATTTATTATATGGAGGTGAGTTCAATGGTGGTTTTTTTTTTTGGTTAGGATCTAACACTAGCAGGCCCGTTAACCCGCCTGTTACACCACTGGACCCCGACCTAGACCTGATTGGCCTAAGGTTCCACAATCGGACCTCGTCCGACCTTCAAGCTTGATCAACCCGCTTCCAGGACCCTCGGACTCCTCCGATCTATGTACCTTAGCCTCCACTATCGAGAGGGACAAGATGTTGGCTCAGACCTTACCGTTCTGAGCACCCCAAACCTTCCTCTGACCAAAGGAGTTGCAGGAACACGAAGGACAAGGCTTACACTCTCCCTAACACTCGATCTCACCACAGAAACCTCACAAGAACACTCAGTTTCGAAGAGAGAAGGAGAGAACTCGGAGAACAAAGAGAGAGAGAGAGAGAGAGAGCGGCGCGATTAGGGTTAGGTTTTTCTTCTGAATGAGAAGAAAAACGGGTCACACAATATATATAGTGAGCCGAGAATAACCGCCCCGAGTAACCGTTTAGCCCGAACCAAGCCCCAACCCAGAAACCAATCCATAAACCCAACGAAAGGTAAGTGGGCTCGGCAAGGGTAAGTAATTGGGCTAAAGAAATAAATAGCCCAAGTAAGCATGGCCACATATCCCTACATTCTCCACCTTGGTCATGGTTGCTTGGGGTTGACTCTTATTGGTTGTCATCATCGCCGGTTGCCTAGCAATTCATTTACTAGGACTTTAAGTGTGGGTATGACTAAGGTACACAATCACAGAGGAGAAGTACCTGCAAGATTAGACAATACCCATGGTTAAGTAATGAAAGTAATACTAAGTAATACACATCATTACACAGTTATATTAAGTCAAGTCACTGAGACACATATGGTTTAAAAGAACATGCACATGAGCAATAGAATTGAATACACAAAGTATGACAGATTAGTTTGTTTGAAAAAGAAAAACACAGAACAGAAAACACTTAAGCATTTTCAAAGTTTAAGATTTTCTGGCAGGACATGAACTTTTCATATGGAAGACACTTAGTTCCCATGTCTGCAGGATTGAACTCAGATGCAATCTTTTTCAAACAAATGATACCTCTTTCTACTACATCTCTTATGAAATGAAACCTAACATCTATATGCTTGGTTCTGTCATGAAACACAAGATTTTTACAAAGCTGTATAGCTGATTGGGAGTCAGAGTATATGATTGGTTTATCACTAAGAAAATTAATTTCAGACACTAATCCTTTTAACCAAATGGCTTCTTTAAAAGCATCAGTCATAGCAATATACTCAGACTCTGTAGTAGATAAAGCAACAACTGGTTGAAATTGAGATTTCCAACTTATGCATGCATCACATAATGTAAACACATAGGATGTTGTTGACTTTCTATTATCTCTATCATTAGCATAATTTGAGTCAATATATCCAACTGGTTTTACAGACTTAGTGCAATTTGAGAATTTCAATCCAGTGTTTTGTGTGTGCTTTAAGTATCTAAGTAACCACTTGAGAGCTTCCCAGTAAGGTTTACCTGGATTTGACATGTATCTGCTCAGAAGACTAACACAATAAGCAATATCAGGTCTTGTACTGTCCATTAGATACATTACAGAACCAATAGCATTAATGTAAGGCACATTCTTCATTTCATTCATCTCAGCATCAGATTTAGGACATTGATCTTAACTTAACAGAAAATGAGATGCAAGAGGTACATTAACAGGTTTGGCAGACTCCATAGAGAATTTAGCAAGGATTTTAGTGATGTAAGCAAATTGATTCGGAAACAGAGAAGACTTAGGTCTATCTCTGATAATATCCATACCTAATATCCTTCTAGCATTTCCTAAGTCTTTCATTTTAAAGTATTTGCACAGATGATCATGAACATGCTTCACAGTTTTCATGCTTGGACTAATAATAAGCATATCATCCACATAAAGAAGCAAGAAGGTGGGCAAATTGTTTTCAAATTTGAAATATAAGCAATGATCATGAACACTCCTTTCAAATTTTAACATTTTCATGACTGAATCAAACTTAAGATTCCACTGTCTAGGATATTGTTTCAAACCATACAAGGCTTTCTTTAAAAGACACACATGCTCAGGATGATTAGGATCAATGAAGCCCTCAGGCTGTTTCATGTATATACTTACATCAAGATCACCATATAAGAAGGCAGTAGTAACATCCATTTGAACAAGTTCCCAGTCAAAATGAGCAACTAATGCAAGCATTATTCTAATAGTAGTAAACTTGACAACTGGAGCAAATATTTCAGAGTAATCAATGCCTTTTTTTTGAGTAAACCCTTTGGCTACAAGCCTAGCCTTATACCTAATGTCTTTTCCATCATGTTTGATTTTGTACAACCATTTACAATCAACAATGGACAGATTGGAAGACTTAGGGACTAAGGTCCAGGTTTTGTTCTCATGTAAACTGTTTATTTCATCTTTCATGGCTGCCAACCACATTTTAGAATTGCTGGATTGCATGGCTTGTTTAAATGTTTTAGGTTCATTTCCATCAAGTTCTTCAAAAACATTTAAGACATGCATAGTCAATTTATATTCATTATACCTTCTATTAGCAGTTACCTGTCTCTTAGGTCTGTCTCTTATCAAATTATACTCAAACAGGGAGCTGGAGGTGGAATCAGAAGCTCCACCTTGCTTGGTATTATCATTGTTATCATTTTCAGAAGGTATATTATCAGAAATAGTGTGACTAGTATCAGGTTCATCATTTTGGGTGTCATTAAGGTCTTCATTAGGGGGCTCCACCTTATTTGGAGTATCTTCATGCATAGGAATGGGTTGGGAAATAGTGAGACAGGGAAACTCATTCTCATTAAAGGTTATATCTCTGCTAATTATAACTTTATAGTCTAAATCATTTATATCCCATACCCTATAACCTTTTGTACCCTCAGGATAGCCTAAGAAGACACACTTCCTAGCTCTAGGGTCCAACTTATCCCCTTTTTGATGAATGTAGGCTGCACAGCCAAATACTCTAAGATTAGACAAGTCTAAGGGCTGATTAGTGAAGACTGACTCAGGGCACTTGCCCTTTAGAGGGATAGAGGGCGATCTATTGATTAGGTAGGTGGCAGTCATGACTGCCTCACCCCAGAAAGGCTTATCAAGGCCACTGATCGACATCATACACCTCACTCTATCTAGGATAGTCCTATTCATACGTTCTGCTACCCCATTTTGTTGGGGAGAATAGGGGACTGTCCTATGCCTTCTAATTCCATTTTCTTCACACAAATCATTCATTTAAGTATTGCAAAATTCTAGACCGTTGTCAGTTCTTAGAGTTTTAATTTTCTTACCAGTTTGATTTTCAATTAAAGTTTTCCAGTTTTTAAAAACAGAAAACACTTCAGATTTTTGACACATTAGAAAAACCCATACTGTTATAGAGAAATCATCTATAATGGATAGGAAGTATCTCTTTCCACCTCTGGTGGGCTCACTAGAGGGTCCCCAAATGTCTGCATGAAGATATTCCAGTATAGAGGAGCTTTTAGGGGAATTAGGAGGGGAATTATTAGGGAAGGACACTCTACTCTGTTTACCAAGAACACAGTGTTCACAGAAAGGTAAAGCATTAATTTTATCTGAACCAAAAACTCCTTCCCTTTTTAATATTTCTAAACCTTTATTGCTCATGTGGCCTAACCTCCTATGCCATAGGTTAGAGACATCAATTTCAGAAGATTTAAGAGCATTAGCAAACGGTTCAGGTTCTGTTTTGCACACATAAAGGTTATTTTTCTTATCTGCTTTAAAGATAACCAGGGATCCCTGCATAACTTTCATAACCCCTTTACCTCACCTCCCTTCTAAACCATCTTCTTCTAGGGCAGCACAGGAAAGCAAATTAAAGCATACATCAGGCACATATCTGACATCTTTTAAAGTGTAAGAGCAGCCATCAAGGAAATTGAGTTTAATATTACCTAATCCTTCTACTTTACACTTTTTCTCATTAGCATGCAAGATTTAGCCATTCTCAACAGATTTCATACAGGTGAAGTGTTGTTTGTGTGGTGTGATATGAAAGGTGCACCCAGAATCAATTATCCACTCAGAATCACAGAATTTTTCAGTGCAAGTGTAAGCTGAGGGAAGGGAATTGTTACAGTCAAGTTCGGAAATCATATAAACATCCCCCATATTATCACCCTTACCAATATTCACATTAGAACCACTTGATTCACCCCTTTCCCTTTTTGGTTTATTACATTGTTTCATATAATGCCCATATTCACCACAGTTGTAACACTTCCTGCCTTTAGACCTTGATTTAGACCTATATCTATTGTCATTCTGGTTCTTTCTGCCATCTCTAGAGCCATTGTTTTCACTACTTCTACCCCTGTCATTTCTAGTTTTAGATCTACCCCTGACATTTAAAATCTCATTATTATTATTATTATTATTATTATTATTATTATTATTATTATTAT
>JAPKLW010000005.1:1648771-1681520 GCA_026898455.1 Plectranthus barbatus | reverse complement strand
TTATTATTATTATTATTATTATTATTATTATTATTATTATTATTATTCCTGTTTCTGTTTCTGCCCCTTTTTAGGTCCTGCTCTTTGCTCTTTAAACCACTCATAACAGTTTCAAGGTTAACAGAATCCCTTCCATATTTAATAGCTGATTTTACATCATTATATGAATCTGGGATAGCATTCAGCAAGGCAATGGGGGCATATTCATCTATATGCTCGTCTCCAGTTAATTTTATGTCCTGAATCAGTTTGTTGAACACATCTAAGTTCTCATCTATGTCCTTATTAAGGTCAAGTTTGAACCTAAAGAAAGTCTCTAGGAGGTACATCTTGCTAGGCAAGGATGTTTCTGTAAACAGGGTCTCTAATTTGTCCCAATATTCCTTAGCAGTTTTGACTTTCCCTATTTTCCTTAATACTGAGTCAGACAGGTTCAAAATTATTATGGAACGAGCCAGTTCATCTATTTCTATGCGTTTTTCAGGGGTATCCGTATCTAAATATTGAGCAGTAAGAGCCCTAAGGACTTTCTGTTGGATCATTAAACATTCTATTTTTTGTTTCCAAATGGTGAAATCAGTTTTACCATTGAATGGAGTTAAACCATGAGATGTCATGCCAGATGCCATGATAACAAATATTTATGACAAATGCAGACAGGATATATTCACAAAGATCCTAAAGAGGTTATTAGAATGTACAAATATTCAGATTGCAGTCCTAGGGTAATGGCATGTAGTAGTGCAGACAAGAACAGAGAAAGACATGTCAAGAATCATACCAAGTAAACACAGAAGTAAAGATTCACTAAGAGAAATCAGATCATGACACAGCGGAAGCCACAAAGTGAAGTAAACCTAACCTAAAGCGCAAGAAACACCCCCAAAAAACAATTAAGACTCATATCCTTACTTGTTGCGGTTGTCCGGACCAGCAAGAAGGATGCTCATTCAACTGCGGTTATCCAGTCCAGTTGTCTGAGCCCTAATGACCTAGGTTTTACAATTCTAGACGCAAGAGACTCGACGAATTTAGGGTTAGGGTAGAGCGAGATCATACCAGAGCGGGGGCCCTAGGAGAGGGCACACCCGACTTACCTTGCGTGCCCTGGGGCACTGACGACGTGGGTGCTACGGTGGTGCAGGCTTGCGGGTCTGCTAACCTGGTCTCTGGTACCACTGTTAGGATCTAACACTAGCAGGTCCGTTAACCCGCCTGTTACACCACCGGACCCCGACCTAGACCTGATTGGCCTAGGGTTCCACAATCGGACCTCGTCCGACCTTCAAGCTTGATCAATCCGCTTCCAGGACCCTCGGACTCCTCCGATCTATGTACCTTAGCCTCCACTATCGAGAGGGACAAGATGTTGGCTCAGACCTTACCGTTCTGAGCACCCCAAACCTTCCTCTGACCAAAGGAGTTGCAGGAACACGAAGGACAAGGCTTACACTCTCCCTAACACTCGATCTCACCACAGAAACCTCACAAGAACACTCAGTTTCGAAGAGAGAAGGAGAGAACTCGGAGAACAAAGAGAGAGAGAGAGAGCGGCACGATTAGGGTTAGGTTTTTCTTCTGAATGAGAAGAAAAACGGGTCACACAATATATATAGTGAGCCGAGAATAACCGCCCCGAGTAACCGTTTAGCCTGAACCAAGCCCCAACCCAGAAACCAATCCATAAACCCAACGAAAGGTAAGTGGGCTCGGTAAGGGTAAGTAATTGGGCTAAAGAAATAAGTAGCCCAAGTAAGCATGGCCACATATCCCTACATTTTTTTTTTTAAATCTTGTTGGTCATTCATGCTATTTTTAAGAAATAAGTAGATTTTAAATTAAATATTCCATGATACATTAGGGTAAAATAAATTATTTCTCCTAATTTTTATGTACCATTTTTTCTGTTGCAATTGACATCAAGTTGTAAAGTAAATTTTAAAGTAAAATTTGAGGATACAAATAAATGTTAACGTAAAAATTTGATTTTATGCCGAGAATTTGATTGACACGTATGTAATGTTCTATGGGAACATCACTTAACTAAAATATTAATCCTTTAATGCTTTTTCTTTTCAATTATTGATGTTGTACTAATTACAAATTCATGTTGCAGTGTATACTGTATTGAAATAAATGGGAGCAACAAAAATCAACTCCTCTAACTCAAGACCCCATAGATAATTGAGCGACTCAATTTGAGTAGTTATTTTTTTATTTTTTTAAGAATAAGCTTTGAATTTGAGTCATATTTGCTTTTGACTCACTCAAATGTACTAGAATTTGTAACCATACACAAACATTTTTCAATATTTAAGATCACATTCAGTTTTTATTTATTACTATTTTATGTTTAAGTGATACCGATAATTTGAAATTTAAAAAGTATTTAATTCTTTCCCGAACTATGAAATATAGCATTTTAGAACTCAAAACTTTGAGTGATTTTCAAAATATATCTTGAATAATAAAATATAAAAATAAGTCTAAATTTGGTTGTATATTCAAAATCCCAAAGTCAAAAATCTTTTATCTACATAATATTAGAATGCATAATATATAAAGTTGAATACATACAAATTGGGATAAACAAATCCAAATTGAGATATAAATGGTCGCGACTGAAATAAACAAATTCAAATTGAAATGTAATAATTATATGTATTTTTAGTATAACTAGAAAATTAAATAAAATAGCTAAATACACAAAAAGTTTATGTTTTTGCGATATTAATAAATACTACCTCCGTCCCACTCCAATTGTCACACTTACCAAATTGGGCGTTCCAACCAAATTGTCACATTTTAAAAAATGGTAATTTTCTCACACTCAATAATAAAATATTAATCCCACTAACTCATTCTACACTCACAACTCTTAATTTTCGTGCCGAAAGGAAACATGACAATTAGCAGAGGCAGTATAAGAATTGAACAATTTACAGGTAAAGTGGCCCTACTCTGCAACTTGTAAGAGTCGACCTACCAGTACCACCAATTCACCATTTTCAGAATCATTAATTCTCAATTCTAACTTCCCAAATTCATAGAAAACTTTAATCATGGCGGCCTAAGGAGCCTTGGTTTCTGTTATGAACATCATACATGATATCCAACACCATCATTCCCCTCCAATTTCTCTTCACATCCACCAGCTGCACTCTCTCACTCAAATCCTTACTTATTTGCTGGGTTTTCTGGAATCTTATACATCCCCAGTTGCTAACGAAGACGGAGCTGATCTCTTGGAGATGGGCATTGCAGATGCAGCTTACGCAGTTGAAGATGTTCTCGAGTCTCATATCGTGCATAAGATTTCTCATCATCAACAAACCAAGACCGATGGACAAATGGAAAGCATGACCTTCGATCTAGATCTACAGCGAGTGATTGAAAAAGTGGATCTGATCAAGAAAGTGGTGATGAAAATCGATGCAGAAAATGTTGTGGCTGTCCATGATGAGGATGTCTCTGCATCTGCTGCTCCTTTGAGATCTTCTTCTTCTTCTTCCACTTCGAGTGCTACGGTGTGCTCTGATGCTCTCTTAAATGGGATCATGGAAAAGCTCACCAGAGGCCAATTGGATCGCCAAGTCATCCCAATTGTTGGAATGGGCGGGATCGGTAAGACCACTCTCGCTTCAAATATTTATGCACGCCCACTTATTAAGCAACATTTTGATGTTTGTGTTTGGACTACTATTTCTCAAAAATACAACACCAGAGACATTCTTTGTGAAGTTTTTTCTCAAGCAACTAACAGCGATAAGAATAAATAAAGTGATAAGAGTGAAGATGAACTAGGATCAGATCTCTACAAATATTTATTTGGTAGAAGATTTCTAATTGTAATGGATGATATGTGGAGTATTGATGTGTGGGAGAAGATACAGCGTTACTTTCCAAACAATGGAAATGACAGTCGGATACTGGTGACGACTAGGCTATCTCAATTGGGTTCTCAATTGAATGCCACTTATAGCCATCAAATGGAGTTTCTAGATGAGGTTAGTAGCTGGGATCTATTCTGCGAAATTGTGTTTGGAGAGAAAAGTAGTTGCCCTCATAAATTGAAGAAAATTGGAAAGAAAATTGTAGACAATTGCAAAGGACTTCCTCTGTCAATTGTTGTGGTGGGAGGCATTTTGAAAACAATGGAACACACGAAAGGATGTTGGGACTCAATAATGAATAACTTAGCTTTAGTTGTGAATATGGAGAATGATATGCTTTGCTTGAGATTGTTGAAATTGAGCTATAATAATTTGCCAACATATTTAAAACCATGCTTTTTATATATGGGGGTGTTTGAGGAAGACACTAAAATTGAGTCTCCACACTTATTAATCTCTGGGTTGCTGAGGGATTTCTCAGACCAACAATTGACAAAAGCTTGGAGACAATTGCAATGGGGTACTTGAAAGAGTTGGTTGGAAGAAATTTCATCCTAGTTCATAAGTTGGGTAGTACTGGAAACATAAAAAGTCCATCTGCATTGATAGAAAGACGATACCCAACCAACTAGAAGAGACACCATCTAGCCAAAGACAAGCAAGTGCATGCCTATCAAGACACTTGAAAATTTGTTCGTCCAAGGAATTCACCGGCAAATATTCCTTGTACTGGAGCCGTTTTGACCAATGCATTAAAAAGTCCATCTGCACTGATAGAAAGGACACTGCAAATCATAAAAAAGTGAGACTTTGACGAGATGTGTTCATTTTATCTGACAACGGCTCTAATCGGCGTTAAATTAAAACTTTCCGAACAAAACACCTATAAATAGAGGTTGAAAACACCTTGAGAAGGTTGCCGATCCTAACTGAACCTCCAACCTTCTACGAATTTGGTCGATCTCTAAAAAGCTACCAACTCTCTACATCAAAAGGCTTTTAGATAGTTTTATCAACTGTCTGTGTTCTTTCTTGAACACAAGGCTCTGTGCGTCTTGCAAAAACTACTTTTATTTTCTTACTTCTTGAGTTAGAAAATATCTTGGAGTTACCACTACTCCGGTGGTAACTATCACGGGCGTACACTGCAACCAGAAGTTTTCGGGAGGAACTTAAACTCTCATGACCAGGAGGCTGCCATGTGCGTCCGCACTGCATACCTAAAGAATCGAAGGACAACAAATGACTTGGTTAGTGCGCTAGTGGATTGGTGGACACAGAAATTCATCAGTGTCGGGAAATTATTCCTAGATATCCCTTAGGACAATATTGTAAAAGATTTTGCTGGATCAAACCTTAGTAGATGGTCGATCATTGCTGAACTTTAGCATAGTCTAGCAACTCTTGTAATGTCCTGTATAGGGTGAATATTGAGTTGTAATAGAATAGGTTGCTAGAAGCACCTCCAGTAAACACCAGAGAATGCTAAAGAAGAAGAAGGCTAGTGGTAGCAGATTGTTGAGGAATCAGAATCTGCTAACACATTGCAGATTGCTAAAGGCATCAGCAATCCAAAGTCAAAGGGATCTGAAGAACAACTGCTACGAAGACAGCAGTCCATCTAACAGAGTGCTAAAGGACTAGCAAACCGTTCTATAAAAGCTCAACAAAGCGAAGACAATAAACGGCTGCTACACCATCGTTCTGATCAACCAATGCGCGAGGACCAGAATTGTCATAAGTAGATCGGAAAGCCTGTACGAAGTCAGAAAAGTTGGTGAAAGTCTATCCACTTTTGGACGAAAGATCCGTTGTCCAGGTATAAAAGACAAGTCAAAAGGGAGAAAAGACTACTGCTCATTCATATTCACGAACTCACACTCGAGAGATTCCAAAAAGACAAAAAGCAAAAAGCTAGAGAGCAGTTAGTTGAAAGCTTCAATCGAAAAACATTCAAAGCCTTCAATAACCAGAGTGTCCCCCATTGAATAGCTGACACTCACTTGAAGAGATTCTTGACTTTACTCAAGAATCTTCAATCATTGGGATACCTTCCTTTATTGGAAGCATCCGGCAGTCAATTCACTAAAAAGGAATTGATTTAGACGGGCATTAGCCGCAAACCAGACAGTTTAGAAGCAAACTATAAAAGCTTCACGACAGCGTAGGACAAGTTTCACGAAGGTTCAGACCTTGACTTGGCCGTAGCGGTAGTCTGAGAAGTACGAAGTGACGGAGAATAGCTTTGTTGTGGCCGGCTCGAAAGTTCACCGCCTACCGCAAGTGTTCGGCAAATTCCTTACTTTCTTAGTGGAATTCTTAGCGTTTCGGCTAAGGAGTGGACATAGATCTGTTTGGATCGAACCACTATAAATACTGTGTTTTTACTGTTTTATCATTTACTGTCTAAAGTTGGATTTGAAATCTAGTAATAATACTGCTAGCGTATACTTGTGAAGAAACTCTAATCATATCTTGAGCTTAAACAATCTTTAATAACGTAAGTGCAAGTGACGTTTACTTATTCCGATGCATTTCGTGTTTCTGTTTAAACACGACGACTCTGATAAATCAGGACCAACAATCAGCTAGCAATAGATCGTATGACATTTTTGTAAGCCCTAGCTTAGTGATTTTCAGACCACGCGTCTGAAGGGAGGATGTATGTAACACCCCTCGTAAAAAATTAATTGTAATTGTCGAATTTCCAAAAATTTTATTTTGCTATCGAATTAATTCGAGAGTTCGCAATTGATTTATTTTGGGAGATTATCATTTTGGCATTATTATTTATTTGCCACCTTTATTTTATTGGAGGAAATTAATTATTATTAATGAGCTTAATTAACCTCGATTAATTATTCGGTGACCCGACGTTTTTGTATCGGGATAATATCGACCGGTAAATATTCGTGGATTGACGAAATATCACGGTCTCCCGTGCAATGACGCAAAGAGATGTGGAGTTGACGTGATGTGATGTTAAAGTGACCGATGTGACAAGCGAATGACAACCACTTTAATCTTTTTTACTTTCGATAATACCGAATTTACCCCCGCCTCCCTTCTATAAATAGAAGGCTTCATTTATAAGTTTCACTTTTACTTTCTCTCTGAAAATTCTCTAGAGTTTTTCCGGTGAGATTTCTGGCGAGCTCCGGCGAAGAGATTTTAAGGTAAAACTATACCTTTTCGGAATCCTCTCTTCGTTTCCTTTCCATTTACAACCTTAGATTTCCATTCCTTTTTGTTTTGAAGAGGGAAATCGACAAACTAAGGGTTGATCAAGCTTACGAAGGACTAGAAACGTCAAGGAGGTATAAATCGAACCTCCCTCTAGCTATTTTGTTGATTTAAACATGTTATGTTTTATGCCCTAGTTTATAAATGTCATGATCTAGGCTTGATATCGAGTTTATGAGTATGTATGCATGTTTATCATGTTATATTATGAGCCTAGAAATGATACATCGATCTAGGAATCGAGTTGTGTTGATTTTGGAGCATTTTTTGTATATTTGCCCTATATGGAAATATTGAGGTTTTATTTCGATTCTAACATGTTTTTGATGTTTAAATACATATCTAGACTCATTATAAATGTTAGAAAACCATTTGGTGTTGTTAAAAATCGATTGGACGAGTCCGGATAACCGTTTGAGCCAAAACTTGATTTTTCCACCGAAGGCATTTTTGCCTCTGTATCGGTCGACACGCGTGCGTGTCGATTGACACAGAGTCCCGTGTATCGATCGACATGCGTGCGTGTCGATCGACACCGAGCCCCCGTATCAGTCAACACGCGTGCGTGTTGGTCGACACAGAGCACATTGGTTAACATGGCTGCTCGGTTCGGAATTTGGAGTGTCGACCATTTGTTTCGATCGACACAACATCCGTATCGGTCGACACAACATCTGTGTTGGTCGACACCCTCCTTGTCGGTCGACACAGACGCAAAACCTAAAATTTCAAATTTCATTCTTCGATCGATTCGACTTATCATTCATATCTTTTGACATCCTTTGGATCGATCGACTGAAAATGACATCCCTAAATCCTAAATTCTTCCTTAAATCAATTTGAATTGCAATTTTGTTGATATCCCTCGTATTAATAGACAAAGAGATGTTATCTTCCATAAATTCAAATCAACTTTGACTGCTGGACCGAACTCTTGTAACTCAAACTTCTTTGAAGCTTATCGATTAAATTAAACTTGTTAAACCTTATTTTTTAATTTTGATCTTCATCCAAGATCAAGAATCTTCCCGATTTCTTTATTGAAACAACTTGATGAGTTCTCACACTCTCAAGCGATGTACGATGATTCATAATGGATTATGAAATTTTTTCAATCATACTCTTTGAAGTAATGTTCCGTCAATTGACGAAGCCTCGTATTTGTTCAATTAAGTTGAACCATGAACTTTCATTGTGAGTTTACGCTCGGTATTGAATCACGAGCTATTGAAATAACGTTTGACTATCTTGTTCATCAAACTAAATTGTTTGATCATTCTTTCATATCCTTATCCGATGGCTCAACGTGAGAAGTCCAAGATCGATTAAGATTCTAGATCTATTTTGATGTGTCAGATTATAGATAATCTATTATCCCTTGAGGATTTACTCGTATTCCTTATGTCATAGAAAAAAGGCAATGAGAAGATCAATTATTAGATCAACCAACCGCGTAACCGCACCTACTCAAGGTGGGCTTTCTTTTACCCCTATATTGTGGGTCAAAATAAAATCAAAATGATTCTTTTCTTTTCAAGGAAATCAAACACGAACTGAAAATGTTTTGTTTTGAACTGTTTGTCATTGCCTACTGTTTTGTGTTTACTATTTGTCCTCTTCGTGGGGGAACCCCACTTAGAGAAGAACATTACACGTGGGAACGTGGATGTTGACTACGCGTATTGTGAGTCGCGCCCTACATAGACTAGCATTGTGACTGTGGTTGGTGGCCACCTCCCAGTCACATAATCATTTGCAGATAGTCTAACTGTGTAAAAGAACATGCTCATTCGTAAAATGTTTTGGTGCCATAGGAGGATTTCAAAGTTAAAACCCCATGAGCGACCCTATAAATAAAGGCATGAGAAAATTTATATATGTATGTTTTCGGGCATGTGTTCACTAAGTACAAATTGTACTTAGCCCTTCGCATTATTTCTAAAATGCGCAGGTTAAAAGAAGACATGAAGCAAGAGTACGAGGTAGCAGAGGAGTGGAGCTGAAGACTCATCTTTTGTAATAGTTACATGCGGAAGTGTGTATCTTCACATACATACTTCTTGATAACTTTCTGCTGCTAGACTCAGTTTCTTTTGTTAGACTTTTGTTAAATCTTGTTAAAAACTCTGATATTTGATTTACTGAAGAAGCTACGATCCCTTTTTCAGGAGGCACCCTTTTATCATATTTTGCTTAACTTGGGATAAGTGTGATGCTTTCTATCTTATTCGCTTGAGTTCTTATTCTTGATTGATATCCCAAGTACAAGTCTCGTACCCGATGTGCCTCAATTCTCTTATTTATGCCTTGTTTACAAATCGGGGCGTGATAATGTAGGGCAGTTTGGTCCAAACCTCAATAAATCAATTATGTTATTTACTCTTTTATTTTATTTATGCATTATATTTAGAACTCATCTTAAGTATTGGAGAATATTACTGAAAAGTGATTAATTAATATATTGCTCGCTAAACAATCGCTTCTCGGAACCTGAGTTGGTGCCAGAATCACTAGCTTGAAGGGCGCAACTTGAAAACTATCTTCCGCTGCAATATAGTTAACTCTGTTTGGAACCAACATTTAGGATGTCAATTTAGAATTTAATCAAAGTTTCACACTTTACTCATGCGATAACTATGTTTGTTTAAAAAATTAACTTTTTCATAATATTCTCATTTAAAGGATATATTTTTATAATGTTTTTAATACATTTATAATTTATAATAATTTAATGCATATTGTATATTTTTTAAAAAAATCCACCATATTAAATAATACCAATTATTTTAAAATAAATAATCACAAAAATGTTGTCGTTAAGAAATTATTGATTTTTAAAATAAATAACACAATTACTCACTTGGGTATTTGTTATAATGGCAAAATTTTGAATTTTTTATTATAATTGTAAATATAGAGAAATTTTAAGTTATAATTACAAATATTTGAAAAATATGTTATAATTACAAAAACAATGAAAAGTCCTGCTAAAATTTGCAAGTAACCACTAGTACAATATGCTAAAAATATATAGTTCTACAATTACCACAGCTAATTACCACAGCTAATGATCTACATACACCTGTATTCAAGTCTAAATATAATTGACCCGTACATTTTCTTCTATATTCATAGCAAGTCCAATTGATGTATCATTAACCCACTATTTACAATATTAAATAATACTTTCTTCGTCTCGTTCAATTAGTCACATATTGACCGAAATAGATATTAAATATTTGTGACCGTATTAAAATTAATATTTTATTAGTGAGTGTGAAAAATTTACCATTTTAGAAAATGTGACTAATAAAACAATACTGACTAAAAATAAAAGGAAAATTAATATAATACTCCCTCCGTCCCAAATCAATAGGTACTTTTCATTTCGGCACATGAATTTCGGAGCTAATGTTTAGTAGCTAATTGTGGTCGGTAATAAAATTGGGAATCGTAATTAAATTCTATAAGATTTAAACAAGTTAATAACGATTGCCAATTTTATTAACGACCACAATTAGCTACTAAACACTAGCTCCGAAATTCATGTGCCGAAATGAAAAGTACCTATTGGTTTGGGACGGAGGGAGTAACACCGAAGGAATATATTGCATATTTTTACAAATGTGTAATATCAAACCAAAATGGAGGGACTATTTGATAATATGTAACGTAAATTATGGGGTGGGTGAACCTACTAAATAAACAATGCCATTCATGTCCGCGTCTGAGCTTGAGATGTCTCACATATAAATATAAATTGTATATACCAAGGATTCTTTTGGTCTTTTCAATGCCATTAATTTATGCATAATATATATAGATACAAATATATACCGTCAGAGCTGACACAGGAGTCCATTATACTATAAAATATATTTTGGCCATTTCAATTATTATAGATTATTTAATGCACCACTATAAACCATAGGTTGACTCAATAATTGCTGCTAGTCAACATACTGAAATTGTTTAGAGAGAGAAAGAAGAGAAATGGCTTTCAATGATATCAGGAACGTCAAGAAAGTAATTGAGAAGTATCTAAATAAGCATGATAGTACGGTTGATGATCCCTCGCTTAAAGAGATGTTAGAATTTGCATACAACCAGGTCCTGTCTTCTCTAGAATTTTCCAGAAGAATGTTTTCCAAGATAAGAGAACCGGCAGAGATTCTGGTCCGTGCGGTCTATGAATTAAGGGGCGAACTTGAATCCCTGGTTTCAAAGCCGACTGATCCAGGATCGGAAAGATGTGACCGTGGAAGCACTCTCATTCTAGAGAAGAAGATTCACAACTTCACCCAAACTATGAAGAAATTGGAGAGGGAGTGTGCTGCTGAACTATACAACTCCTTGTCTGAAGGAGATGAAGAAGAAGAAGAAGAAGAAGCTGAAGTTGTTAGCTCAAAGCTGGTTGGATTCTCTGATCAGTACAACAACCTCAAATACATGCTTACTGATATCGAATTAACAGTTTTCTCACTCACTGGAATGCCAGGAATCGGTAAGACTGCTCTGGCTAGGAAAATATTCGAGGATCCAGCTATTGCGAAACGCTTTGAGGGTTGTGTATGGGTGAAAGTAGGCAGAAACTGCGGTGTCAAAGAAGTCCTACGACGCATTCTGATTGAGGTGAGTCCTGACGGTGTGAAAGAGGATGAAGATATAGTTGGGTGCTTGATTGAATTTTTGAAAGGTAAGACATATCTCATTGTCTTGGATGATGTATGGGACACGAAGCTTGAAGGATCCTGTATATACTTCACGTGGAGGAAACCAACTCAGATATCCTTTTCCAGATGAGGATAAAGGAAGTCGACTCTTGGTTATCAGTAGACTGGAACAGGAATATGAACATCATGCCATGAACATGCAATTGATGAATAAACAAGGGAGTTGGGATCTTCTCCGTGAGAAGGTGTTTGCACAAGAGTCTTGCCCTTATCAACTCGAGACAGTTGGGAGGAAGATTGCGGAGAAATGTGAAGGTCTTCCTCTTACAATTGTCACGGTTGCCAGCCTCCTATCGAAACAGGACAAGACTCCAGAGTACTGGAATGAGGTCGCTACAAAGAAACGACATGAACTTTTCAAGGCTGCGTACGATGAAATATTGAAGGTACTACTTCCTAGCTACAATTACATTCCTCCATGTTTACAAATGTGCTTTATGTATATTGGAATGTTCCCTCAATATTACGAGGTATCCCGGTCGAGGCTCGTCAATTTGTGGATGGCTGATGGTTTTCTTGAACTAGATAAGCAGAAATTTCCACTTGAGGTTGCACTAGAATGCTTGGATGAACTTGTCTGCAATAATATGCTTATGATCAAGAACAACATAAATCCCAGTTGGTCAGTTGGTAAAAAAAAAATAAAAACTTGCAGGCTTCATACTTCCTTGTTGCACCTTTCTAACAGAGAAGCCAGGATCAGCAAGTTCAGTCATATTTGGTGATGGTTTTGGAGAAGATGTAAGAAATCAACGTCGATTATCTTTCCACAACAACGTTTTATTTGCTATTAAAGCTGTGCATAAATCTGTGGAAGATAATTGTGCCCCTACAGCAACTTCTCTGTTATGTGTTGGTCCATATCTTCCTTATCAAGTACCAATATGTTTTGGTTTGATGTTGCTCAATAAACTCGATGTTCTTACAATCCGTCTCTATGAATTCCCAGTAGAGGTGCTACAATTGGCTGAGTTGCGATACCTGGCCCTCACATTAAATGGAAACCTCCCTGCGGAAATATCTCAGCTCTCAAAGCTTCAATTTATGATAGTTCATCCACATCAGAGCATCAAGTCCTCCAAAGAATCATTGTATCTACCGATGGAGATTTGGAAAATGAAACAAGTGCAGCATCTTGAAGTCATGGGAAAAGACTTACCTAATCCTTGTGGTGCTTCTTTGGAAAGCTTATCGACACTTTCAAGTGTAAGTCCAAGTAGTTGTACAGTCGAGGTTTTCAAGGGAATTCCAAATTTAAAAAAATTAGGAATCCAAGTTGAACTGAGCCATGAAAGTGATGGTGAGCAATTCAGCAGTCTTGCTCATGTTACTCAGCGTTTGAGAATAAATTCACTTAAATGTGTTGTCGTGAATCCAATGTCCATTCAATCGCTTTCCCCGCTTTCATCTTATCCAGCATCTTTGTCGAAGTTGAGTTTGGAAGGGTTGGGGTATGCATGGGAAGAAATGAGCAAGATTGGTTCATTAAAATACCTTGGGATGCTGAAATTGCGAAACTATGCTTTTCGAGGTCCAGAGTGGGTAGTCGGAGAAAAGCAATTTCCTCGACTTACATCCCTTATTATTGAAGACACTGATTTGGAGAGATGGAGAATCGGGAAAGGAAACTTAAGACTTGGACGCTTGATCATAAAAGGGTGTTACAAATTGAAAGAGGTTCATGGAAGATTCCGATTTCAACTTAGTGAGATTGAGATGGCTGATTGCAATCCTGTTGGTGCAGAGCAAATTAAAAAGGCTACAGATGAAGAAGTGATAGTGAAAATGAGTTGTTCATGGTATGATGAGAAGAAGGCCAAGGCATCATGAGTCACAACTCATCACTCCATCCCAAAGGTTAGTCATTCAAACTGCACAAGCATGGTTGGAATTCACACACTTTCACCTTTATTTATTTTTCGTAAAAATAAACATTCATATACAATATTTTTAAGGTTTTGTTTTGCAGTTAAGGATTCTATGTTTTGATAGTTGTTTGGTTTCATATTCATTGTCATTGCAGATTACAAAGTTATGCTCGTGGAAATTGGGAACCAATTAGTTTGCTTTACCAAAATAAATAAATATATAGATTATTTCGTCTGATCTTTCTAGAAATGAATTTGTACTATAATTAAATAATGAAATATGAGAACCGAAAACATAAATGAGAGACAACTTCCTTATATCACCAAAATGCATTGAGCCTCACGTCTGTCCTATAAAGACTATCCGTTGGGTTGATTTGACCTTAGATTTTTCCCTAATCCTAATCTTTGGATTATCCACTCATTCCATCATGTAAATTTATAAATTATTTTATTTTTAATCTTTTATAAGAATTTTTTATGTCATTTAACAATTTCCTCGCTATTTTAATCTTCTAAATAACAAAACAAACAAAATTATTTTTTCTCTTATAAAAAGTCCAAACACATCTCAATATTTATGTATTCATCAATGTTTAAATTAAAAACATATTATTTTTGTTTTCCATCAATATTTAAACATATTTTAACTTAATTTTAACAACTTAATGATCTGTTAAAATTTATTTGCACTGAATAAAATTATATAAATAAAACTTAATTTAGACATACTTTTTCCGTCCCACTTCAATTGTCAGACATACCAAATCAGGCATCCCAACCGAATTATTATATTTTCAAAAATGATAATTTTTTCACACTCAACAATAAAATAGTAATCCCAGTAACTCATTCTACACTCACAACTCTTAATTTCCGTGCCGCAAAGAAGGTGATTATTGTAACGGGATGGAGGGAGTATGATTTTGAATATTAGAAGTAAGTTTTGCTAATATAATTATGTTAAAATAATTAATCAAGTCAATCAATCAACCCGTCAAGTTTCACGTTCGACCCTATTTACACCGGGATATTCGAATTAAATATTTTTCTGGCCAAAATATTTTAATCCTAAGCCTTTTTTTAACTTCGAGCTAAATTGACATCTCTAACTATAATACTTTAAAAATATTCACAATCACCAAAAGAATTCACTAAAATTGAGAGATACAAATTGTAAAAAAAACACATCAAACATGATATAGACTATGAATTACTTCCTATAAAAAAATTTAAAAACTCTCAATCAGAGTTGCAAATAAGTTCAAGATGCAGAAATCATAAAGCTGGAATGTGTGAAAATTGATGGTCCTGTGCATAAAGGTAGTCGGTAGATAAAATGTTTTATTTTATTTTTTTTGTACATCTATACTTGAATCATGGCCTACCACTATCCTTCCTTTGTGTAAATCAGTTGATTTCATAGATACTGATTGGAACCTTTCTCCTATCCTCTCTGACTCATCTTCTTATTACCCAAGAACATCTTCCAACTTCAGGTTCTAATCAAATAATTCCCGGATGAGGCACTAGAGTCAGACATCCTCCAAGATGGCTTGATGACTACACCACATTCCTATCCAGTTCTGAAAATATTTCCTCTTCCCCCATTTCTGCTGCTCATGCTGGTTTAGTTGTTCTTTTATCTGTTTGTAGGACTTACAATCAGGCAAGAATGAATGTCAAAGGGCAAGAAGCTATGCAAGATGAATTGAATGCTCTTGAAAGAAACAAAACTTGGGAGATAACCTCTTTGGCGGCAGGCAAACAAGTTGTTGGCTGCAAATGGGTTTACAAAATTAAGTACAATGCTAATGGTAGTGTGGAAATGTACAAAACCAGTCTTGTGGCTAAAAGGTATACACAAATAGAAAGAGAAGACTACACTGAGATCTTCTCCCCAATGGCTGAAATTGTTAGTGTGTGGTTGTTTATAGCCATAGCAGCATCACATGATTAAATCAAATTGATGTAAACAATGGTTTCTTGCAGGGTCATATAGAGGATGATATCCATATGATTCCCCCTCTACGATATGTCTAAGATCAAGTATGGTGAACTATGCAAACTCAAGAAGTATCTTTATTGTATTAGGCAGGCTTGTACGCAATGGAACATAGAGCTTACAAACAAGTTGATAGCATATGGTTTTGAGCAATGCACACATGATCATTGTTTTTTCAAGTATATCATCAGATTGATCTGACGTGCTTATAATTACTAGTTAAAGTGTGGAGGCTATGAATCTTGTTAAGGTCTATTTACATAATGCTTTCACCATCATAGATCTACTTTCAGCTAACTTCTTCCTAGGTATGGAATTGCCTAGGTCTGCTGAGGGTATCTTCATCAGTCAAATAACCAAATATGTTACTGATATTCTCAAGATGCTAGCATGTTAGATTGTGTTACAGTTTTTTATCCCTCTACATGCAGGCATTAGATTATTCATTGTTGTGTTAAACACAACACCACCACACCTTATTCGCCACAGCAGAACGGGGTTGTTGAAAGGCGCAATCAAACTGTGATTGAGATGACACGGTGAATAATGAAGATAATGAAGATGTCGGGCATGTTTTGGGGAGAAATAGTACAAACTGTTGGGTTTGTATGCTGAAAGCATATATGATTAAGTGTTTTGTACACTGGTCTTCATATATGTGTTGCTACAACAATGCTCGCTGTTTGATGAAACAAACATGCAACGAACCATAATATCCTATTATCTCGCCTATAGGGATGAACATATGGTGTGTAGGATATCACAGAGGATCATATGAATCGTTTGAACTAGCGAGATATAAACAGTATCACAGCTGAGATAGTCCCTGGATAGACTGTCGGTCTAAGCTGCAGCACATCGATTCATAAGTGGACTTATCCTAGCTATTTGATTTGTCGGTACATGGTGATGTATTGATGGGATCAACAGTGGGATGTGTCATTCTCATTGATATATGAATGAGCCAGATCTCTAACATACTTCCTATGATCTTAAACCTAACTGAAGGATAAGGGGCACACACAGATTGACTACACTTTGATTTACCAGGGTGGCGAGTCTTACATGTACTCTAATACTTATATTTTGGGTGTTGGCAATTTGTGTGTGGTCCGCTTAGGCTGGACGTTTAGGTAAGCATATCCGTTTCAGGATGGTGACATTCCCTGAGGAGCTCACAAGGTTCATTATGCTAAACCCTGCAGGCTCAATTATTTAATTCAGGCATAAGTGAAAAGGAGTGAGTGGTATTACTCAGGAAATAAGAGAATAATTAATTAAGGCTGATGGTCATAAGCCAAATTAATTAATGAATGTCTAAAACCTTAAATATGTGGATCATGTTAGTTTGTTGCAGCCCGTTCCTAATAACGTGGTAATAAAGGGGCAGTCAGCATTGTTACCGTGGTGAAGGTTAAAACAATGTTTTGTTAATTAATTATGTTCTAGGTTGAACAAGGAAGAATTAATTAATAAAGAGGGCCCACTTTATTATTTGCATCTGGCCCCTGGTCTGGCCCATGAACTGCTCAAGCCCATTAGGGTTAGGGTTTCTCAAAACCCTAACACTATATATAGGCCTTCTCTCTATCAGATCATATGATGAATGAGATTCAGTATTTTTAAGAAAAAAGAGAGAAACGGCGGTGGCTGATCTGAGGGAGAAACTGATCGATTTCTCCAGATCTCGGATCCAACTTGGTAGATAATCCTCACCAGATTTCCAAGGAGCAAGGGAACAGATCAGATTATCAGATCTGTAGGAACAATTATTCATCGCCGGCGTTCAGATTCAGATCCAGATTTACTTCATCGTTTCATTCTCCTATCTAGATCTGTAGATCAAACGGTGAAGATCAAGTATTCCTAAATTCCATCCTCTGCAATTAATTTTGTAGGAGCATGCATAGGATCGCATGGTTTATTTATTTGAAATTTATTCCTGGTATCCTAAGAACGATCCTTGGCAAAAATTTAATTAATGGCGACTCATGTTGTCCATCGTAGACTCAAACCCTACAACTGGTATCAGAGCCAGGTTCATGTTCTTAGGCTCTATCTTGGATAGATTGAAAATTAAATAAATATGTATATTCATGGATGAATTTAAATTGTCGTGGATGTTTTTGTTCTCGTGGCCTTCTCGTTTTTGGATCTGTTTATCACCACAAGAAAAATCCGTGGTTAGATTTAATAGGGAAAATCATGTAATAGATCTAGATCTATTTTTTGTATTTTCTATTTTTTTAAATCTGTAAAATTGAGATCCGGAAGAAGAACGAGAATTAAAGAACGAAGAACAAAGAAGGCGACATGAAGTCATGAACTAGGGTTCAGCCGCCGCCGCCAGCGACCACAACGGCGGGCGACGGCCAAGCGGCAGCACGGCGATGGGTAGCGGTGGCAGGGGTTCTTCCCTACGGCTGGGCCGCACCCCAGGTCTGGCTGTTGCAGCTTGTTGGGAAATTTGGCTAAGTTTCCTTTCCCCAGTAGCTACTTGTTTAGATTCTAGTTTTGGTGTTTTGGTGGATCAAATCCTAAGTCCTACCAGCGTCAGTTTGTCTCTAGAATAGCTCTAGTCTCAAATGTAAAGTCCTGTTTAGGTCTTTTGAGTTGTAAGTCGCAGCTGATCAAGACTCGTGCTGACACTGTTCATCAGCATGAGAACCAGACGTCAGGCGGAACTGGTGGAGCAGGTGCGCCAGGTGGCCAAGGGCAAGTGGGATGTGCCCGAAACTTCCACAAGTGCGAGGCCACCAGCACCAGCACCAGGCGAGATCTTACCAGAAGACTCCTTTAACCGCCTGATGGTCATGGGTGCTGAAGAGGATGTACTATCCCTTGTGGATAAGTACCAGGAGGAGGAGGAGGTCGCTGAAGTCCCTCCACCCGCGCAAGGGGGTGGTGGAGGTGAAGAAGACCCACTGGCCGCGCAAGGGGGTGCCAGTGGAGGAGAAGAGGAGCGGGCGACCACCCCGGTAAAACTGGCGAGCTTCTCGGATGTCAGTTCTGAATCCGAGGATGCAGAGGAGACAATGGCTGAGGAGCCAGAGCAGGAGCCAGCTGAGGAGGTGACACATTACTCCATGGTGCAGAGGATGGAGCCAAGGGATCTGTTCCCAGACATTGATGATAAGGCTCGTCGTCCTGCCAGTCGCCCCCGATCTACAGATGCCTCGACATCAACTTCCGGGCGACCAGCAGCACCCTCTACATCACCAGCTAGGCGTGCACGTACTGAAAGGCGACCTTACATGCTCTGCATCCAAGAGCATCAACTGGTTGATGGGGATACCTTCCAGTTGCGAGTGACAGGGGTACACCGGTGGGAGCACCGCGGGGACATGGCGTTTCTAAATTCACGAGTGCCTGAGCCTTCAGCATTCAACATCATCCCCTTCAGCGGACTCCCCCACCAGTCGGTATATGCCTCAAGGATCTTTGACTGGTGCCTGCCCCTGCAGCCAGTGGAATATTACAATTCCACTCTCTATGAGTATGCTGAGAACATCACGGCGGAGGTGGAGAATGCCGTCAATGACGAAATGATATCCAGCTACCGTAGACTCTGGAGGGTGGATCCGGAACTATGTCTAGAGTTCCGGAGGTGGCGAATTTTTGACCGATGCCAGCGCCTGCTGACAGTGGAGAAGCGGGCGGTTCTTTATGCCAGGCTGGGTCTTGGCTACTGGAGAGCGGAGGAGGAGTGGGCTCATGCCTTCATGGGCACTGATCCTGATTGCCCCCAGCAGCTGTCTACAAGGAGGATCAAGCGACGCTTGCTGAAAATCGCTGAGTACAGGCAGCTGACTGGAAGCTCCGGCCTCCCGCCACTGAAAAAGGTCAAGTTACCTTTCCTCCAGTTTCGAGTCACCAGTCGGGGGTACCAGCTGACGTACGCGCTCCGTCGCCTCAAAGTGCTGGCTACCCTCCCGAGGATCCCTCCCTACCATGCTAAATTGTTCGACATGGCTGCCTGCGCTCTGCTGGTAGACCACTTAGTAGAGGAGGATCCCTCTCGTGGTTGGTGGCTGACCCTTGCCGTCCCTCCTGTTCCTATTATCTCGGGCGATCTCGTCCCTGATTCTATGGACTGGAAAGTGGTGGAATTCACAGCCCCACCCGTTGTTGAACAAGTCCAGCCAGCTCCAGCAGCAGTGCCAGTAGTGGAGCTAGCTGAAGAAGTACCAGTAGAGGAGTCAGCAGCAGCTGATGTACCAGCAGAGGAACCAGCTGCAGCAGCGGCACCAGCGGAGGAGCCAGCCCCAATGGAGACAACAGCTGAATCCGAACCAGCAATGGCTCCTTCCGCACCTGATGTGCCCTCCTCTTCCATTGAAGTCTCAGCGCAGCCAATCTCCGAGATCCATCCCCCTGCGCAGCTTCTTGCACTCATTGATGCCAGGATGGACCAGCGCTTCGCCTCCTTTCGAACTGAAATTGCTCAACAGATGGAGTCTGTAACCGCTGGAGTGTCCTCCTTTTTGGCGCGGATCCAAGAAGGGGAAAGTACGCGAGCACGTGCTGAGGCTGAGAGAGCTCGTCTTGCTGAAGAGGAGAGGAGGATTGCTGCTGAGGAAAGGGAGAAGAGCAGACAAGATATGGCAGCGCTCACTGAGATCCTGAGGTCGCTCACAAGCAGAACTCAATCACCAGGATCATCTTCTCAGCCATAGTCTAGCTTCTCTATTTTGTTGTAAGTAAATGCTTATCAGCTAGATTAGTCAGTTTTCTATCCTGTACTTGTAACTGCAACATATTAAATGGATTGATTACTGACAAGTTGATGACAATTCCTCATTGTCCAACAAATTGTCTAAGTATTTACTTACCAGCTGAACTTACACTTCCAAGTGTAATCAGCACCAGCACTCGTATCACACACTTTAAATCTCTTTGCTCTGATCTCAATTTTCATATTTTAAACGAGCAATATCCCTCTTAGTTTGAGGGGGAAGATTTTTAGTTAGAGCTGATGTGAGGAAGTAGTTTCATGGGTTTAGATCTGATAGGTTTATTTTGTAAAACCCTGAAATACTTTGTAACTTTCCTCATCAGCTGAGTGCTCGCTGGTTAGGCTTTGATCGCACCAAAAAGGGGGAAATTGTTGGGAAATTTGGCTAAGTTTCCTTTCCCCAGTAGCTACTTGTTTAGATTCTAGTTTTGGTGTTTTGGTGGATCAAATCCTAAGTCCTACCAGCGTCAGTTTGTCTCTAGAATAGCTCTAGTCTCAAATGTAAAGTCCTGTTTAGGTCTTTTGAGTTGTAAGTCGCAGCTGATCAAGACTCGTGCTGACACTGTTCATCAGCATGAGAAAGAGCTCACGACTGGCTACTGTTCACCAGTTGGGAAGGATTTCACCAGCAGGCGGCTGACAAATCCTACCAGCAGAATAGGTGTTCTCACTGACACTATTCACCAGCGGTGAAGCCACCAATCATGGGAGATTCCAAGAGTTAACATCAGACATATTGGTAGACTTAGATTGTGCCAGCGCAAGTCACCAGCAGAGACTGCCAGCACAAGATCACCAGAATGATCTACCAGTCGGATGTTACCAGCAGAATTCCAGATTCTCTCTCCCAGTGTCTTAGAGACAAAAAGAAGATTCGTCTGAGGAATAAACTGACAAAGTATGACTTTTAAGGGAGGATACCTTAAAGTCTATCAGTTCAAGACACCAGTTCCGATTCCTCGTACTGACGAATAGTGCCGTTCTGACATAAAGAGATCAATGTCATATAAAGTGGACAAAAGCATGGCGCTTTCCGGAAATTCCTACCTGCCGCCGTCTGAAGGACATGCGAGGACAGAGACCTTTTCCGGATGTGTCCAAACGGCTAGAAAATTTGAATGGGATCCCGCGTCTATAAATACCTGGGATCCACCAACATTCAATACTCTTCACCTACCGAAAGACTGCAAATTTATTACGCTCAAGCAAGTAGAAGCGCATAAACTTTCGAGGCCTTTCTAAAGGCTATCCGTGTGTTGATTTATCAAACACGAGACTTCAAGCTTCCAGCTTGTAAGTTACAGATCTCTTTGGTGTTCTTTCTCTTCCGAGGAAGTTCACAGCAGCTCTTGTGCCAGCCAGCACTTGAGTTATTACGGGCTTTTGCCGTATTGAGAAGATACGTTCTTGGGAGAACTAAACACCCAGTAAAGCTGTGGAGGTTGAAGTGACGTGCTCGCACTCCACCAGCTGATCAGAGTTGAAGAAGGACAAGGCCGGGAGCGGTTGATCTAGTGAACTGGTGGACGAGGCATTCACCAGCTAGAGATAGATCGTAGGACACTTGTACCCGATTACTCTTAGTGAAATTTCCAGTGCTACGACTGGAGAGTGGACGTAGATCAGTTGATCGAACCACTATAAATCCTTTGTCTTTTATCAGCTTTTTGCATTTCATACTGATTTAAAACCCAGCACCCAAGTGCTGGTGTATATCTGAAAACTGATATAACTGTGCAAACAAGGCTAAAAATATTCTAAGTCTTGAGCTATCAGCTGACGAGCCAGTCGCCAGTCAGCTGAGTACGCAGAGTGCAAGTTGACTTACCAGCTGACAAGGTCCCAGTCAGTTGAGTAACCAGCAGAGTGCAAGAAACGATTAACCACATTTTCCGCTGCTAAGTTATACCCTAATAATCAGGGACCAACACAGCTGCTCGTGTTTCCAGCGAGCATAGTGGTCCAGGGTCGGCGAGCTCCCACATCCGGCTGGGGCGGCGATGGGCGGCGCTGCAAGGAGTGGCGGCGGCGCAAGTAAACCCTAGGGTCTCCTGCACGGCTGGGCCGCGCTCCTGCAGCTAGTTGTTGCGCGCGCGTCTCCGGTGATGCTTGCGGCGGCTAGGGTTCTGCCACTGCGCTTCATGCTCGTGCCTCTTGCGCGTGATGGGGAAGATGACTCTCGTCATTTTTGCGCGCAGGGTGACGGTTGTGTGCGAGTAGGTGTGTGGCGGTGGTGCTGCGGTTGGTCTGCGGCCATGCAGACGGCGCGGTGGTGCTGGCCGGCGACGGGGTCGTCGGCAGGAGACGCGCGCGAGGTCTGCGCACGCGCGGCGGTTGCAGCGGCTGCGGCTGCTTTTGGTTCGCGCAGCTGCTCCGACGATGACTCCTGCATCGACGGCCGGCAGTGGTGGCAGTAGGCGCAGGTGTGGGCTGCGCGGGTTCCGGCCGCAGGCAGAGGCCGGAGATACGGCACGGCGGCTGCTGCAAGGCTGTGGCAATTGGTGTTGAAACTAAGGTTTCCAAGCCCGGGCCATGGCTCGGGCCCGTCAGCCCGGAGGTGGCCCACAAGTCTGAAAAATTAGGGTTTGACTGTTGTTTAGGCCATAAACCCTAATTGCAGCCCAATTGCTATTTTCTCAATTCAAATCAGATTTTAAGTCCAACGGAGGCCCAATTTGAATATCTGTACTGAAATTAAATCTTGTAATAGATTAGATTTAATTATTTTTCAGTTGTAATCGCATGTGGGGGGCCACGAGAAATTGTACTTGTTTATTTAATTATTTCTCGTACTGATGTGATTTATTATGTGCGCACAAGTAAATAATAGGAAAGCATGTTTACTTGCTTTAACTATTTATTGTTTAAGCATGTTGTTATTTTAAATTATCAAGCATGCTTTCTGTGATTTATTTTATGTTTTAAATTGTGTCTATAAATTCTGGAATCATATTAATTTATGATGGAATTTTAGATATGACATAATTTATGTCAACATAAAATAATGTGTGCACATGAAACCTTTAGAATTAAAAATACTAAGCTGGATTTTGGTTAATTTTCAAACTAAAATCAATAGACCTCCACAAATACGACCTCTCATTGGAAGTGGGGCATCTCGAAGTGTAAATGGTCTACTCGGGCAGCTTACGTTAGGGGTTCCTCAACAGTTCCAATGCGATGAGGTTTCCAAATAAAACACTTATATTAAAATGAGAAGTGGGAGCCTCTAAGCAAACGGTCTACTCGGGTAGCTTGCATTGAGACAACTTTCACTGGTCTATAAGATTTATCTAAGTGGGATAACAAAGGATGTTAAGGGCATGCGGTATGGGTCCAGTACGTATTATCATCCGGAGTTAGGATTGTGGTTTGTTTGGCTTAGATGTTGCCTGGAGTATAACTCATTTGTGAAGTCCCTGCTCCGGAGAGGTGAACATGGTCTTAAGATCTCCAATATTAATTTATTTTGCTTAAGATACCTGGCATGTTAAGAAATTAAAGGACCTATCTAGGTCTGGTTGAGCGTTTGCCGTAAACGTCTACTCGGGTAGCTTGCGGTGAATTAGCTTGGGCAATTGGAGGAAGAAAATTGCATTGTTTTATCTAAAGGTTCTATGCATATTTGTTTCTATTGTTCGAAGTATGTGCTTTCTTTAATTCGCTTATTTGTTTTCAGATATGTCTATGAATAATGTCATTAATATACTCGCTCAAAATCCTCTCAATGGTCCGAATTTCCTTGAATGGAAACGTAATTTGGATTATATCCTTGTTGCGGAAGAACACAAGTTTGTCCTTACAGATCCTTGTCCGCCAGTCCCAGCTGTTGATGCTATTGCCGAGCGGAAGCGGTCTTACGATAAGTGGATCAAGTCTAATAATGTAGTGAAATGCTACATGATGACTGTTGGTCCCGGATATCAGGGTATACTTTGGCAGCGGAAAATACGTAAGTTCGTTTCTTGCACTCTGCTGGTTACACAGCTGACTGGGACCTTGTCAGCTGGTAAGTCAACTGGCAACTGAGTATTCAGCTGACTGGCAACTGGCTGCTCAGCTGATGACTCAGGACTTAGAAAGTTTTAGAGTCGAGTTTGCACAGTTATAAACTGGTTTCAGTTATACTCCAGCACTTGGGTGCTGGGTTTTAAATCAGTAAGTAAATGCTGAAAGCAGTAAATAACAAGGATATTTTATAGTGGTTCGATCAACAGATCTACGTCCACTCTCCAGTCGAAGCACTGGAAATTCACTAAAAAGAGTAATCCGGTACAAGATATCCTACGATCTATTTCCAGCTGGTAGATGCCTCGTCTACCAGTTCACTGGATCAACCGCTCCCGGTCCTTGTCCTTCTTCAACTCTCGTCAGATGGATGGAGTGCGAGCACGTCACTTCAACCTCCTCCTCCGACTGATTGGGTGTTGAGTTCTCCCAAGAACTTGACTCTTGCTGGCGGCAAAACTGCCCGTAATAACTCTGGAGCTGGTTGGCTCAAGAGCTGCTATGTTCTTCCTCAGAATGAGAAAGAACACCAAATGAGATCAATAACTCACAAGCTAGAAGCTTGGAGTCTCGTGTTCAAATGATTGACACACGGAGTAGCTTTAAGAAAAGCCTCGAAAGATTGCTTATTCGCTGATATGAATGCGTTTGAGCTTTCGGTAGGTCAAGAGTGGCTAAGAGTATTGAATGTTGATGGATCCCAGGTATTTATAGACGAGGGATCCCATTCAAATTTACTAGCCGTTTGGACACATCCGGAAAAGTCTCTGTCCTCGCATGTCCTTCTGCAGGCGGCAGGTAGGAATTTCCGGAAAGCGCCATACCTTTGGTCGCTTTATCTGACACAGATCTCTTTGTGTCAGAACGACTCTATTCGTCAGTACGAGGAATCGGAACTGATAGTCTTGAACTGATAGACTTTAAGGTATCCTCCTTAAAGTCATACTCTGTCAGTTAATTCCTCGACGAATCTTCTTTTTGTCTCTAAGTCTTCGGGAGAGCGAATCTTCAATTCTGCTGATAACCTCCAACTGGTAGATCATTCTGGTGATCTTGTGCTGGCAGTCTCTGCTGGTGACTTGCCTTAGCACAATCAAGGTCTACCAATTCGTCTGATGTTATCTCTTGGAATCTCCCGTGACTGGTGGCTTCACCGCTGGTGAATAGTATCAGCCAGAACACATATTCTGCTGGTAAGATCTCTCAGCCTCCTGCTGGTGAAATCTTCCCACTGGTGAACAGTAGCCAGTCATTAGCTCTACTCCATGCTGATGAACAGTGTCAGCACGAGTCTTGTCAGCCGCTTGCTGGTGAGACTTCTCTCAACTGGTAAGCACATCTCATGCTGGTGAACAGTAGCCAGCATGAGTCTTGATCAGCTGCGACTTACAACTCAAAAGACCTAAACAGGACTTTACATTTGAGACTAGAGCTTTTCTAGAGACAAGCTGACGCTGGTTGGACTTAGGATTTGATCCACCAAAACACTTAAACACCAAATCTAAGATCTAAGCTATCAACTGGAGAAGGGAAACTTAGCCAGATTTCCCAACAATGACCACTATGAGTAAGGTACTGCAGCTGCCGCATCAGCATTATGATAAGGACTGTGAGATTATGGATAATCTAACAGCGACTTATGGGGAGACGGACAGAACTGTCAGATTCAATCGCATGAGGGAGATTGTGAGTAAGAAAATGTCTGAAGGCAGTTCAGTGAGAGAGCACGTGGTTGCCATGACTCACCTCATGGATGAACTAATGTTGCATGGTGGTGGTATTGACGCGGAAGCCCAAGTCAATATCATACTAAACTCTCTTCCCAAGTCCTTTGAAAACTTCAGGTTGAATGCTGTGATGAACAAGAAGGAGTATACTCTTAATGAGTTACTCAGTGACTTGATGGCAGCACAGTCCTTGATGGAACCCAAAAAAGCAATTTTGGTTTCTTCCGGTAGCCGGTCTGCTGCTCCTAAACGAGCAAAACCTAAGAGAACGGTTAGGAATAAGAACAAGAAAACTGCTGGTGGGAACAATGGAGTTTATGCTCCAAAGAAAAAGGCTGGGAAAGTTAAAGGAAAGGGCAAGTGTTACCGCTGTGGTAAGATAGGACACTGGAAAGCAAATTCTCCAGGTGTTAACACCAATGGAAAGGTACGTCATCATTTACATGTTTAGTATCAGTTCTCTACTCCTTGTGAGTAGTGGTTATTGTGAGTACTAATCATGTTTTGGCTGCGCTGTGCAGAGAATCAAGCTGATGATAAGGCTTGAAGATGGCGGGATTACCATCTCCAAGATTTATGCTGGAAGTTGCTACTTCAGCTATTGGAGTTATTTGCTTTGATTTTATGTTAAAAAACTCTGTTTCGATTCAAGTTTCTGAAGAGATGTTGGTTTTGTTTTGATAAACAATTTTCATCTATTGTTATGGATTATCAGTTATTCAGATAGAGTTTTTCTATCTCGATGAATAACAGTGTTTTCTATTTTGGATGTTTATCTCTTCATTACTTGATTACATAAACTATCAGTGTTCTAAGGTATAATTTAAAAGAATCTCTATAGAGATAGGTTACATCAGTCTAAACAATTTTAAGTAGTTCATGGAATTATGGATTCAATCCAGGTATTCCTAAGAATGGTACTTATAACAACTACTTATAGGTATAAGATGGTAACCAGGCCTTTTAATAGGCAATTGTATCTCTATATGTTATTTCGTGTTTGCTCTGGTTTGCTAGTTTGAGTCTACTTCCGCAGCTGCCTTAACAGGCATTGATACTGTAATCATTTAAGATTTGGATATGTTTATCTAGTTCACTACAAGTCTTAGTCTCTTGCTTTAATCAAGAGCGTTCAAGACTGAGGTAGAGAATAAGTTAAACAAGACCGTAAAAACATTATGGTTTATCCATAATGGTATATCTTAAGTGATGGGGTTTTACAGTATCTGGCAGAGCAAAGGGATTGCATCCAAGTTAACTACACCTATTATTCCTCGATTGGGATAGTGTAGGTAAAATGAAATAAGATTCTTTAAAAAATTTATAAGTTATGCCAGCTTTGCCAAATTTTTGTTTTGGGAACAGTGCCAAAAGCAATTGTATGTTAGCTTAATCTAGTGTCTTCTAGATCAGTTCCAATTACCCTAGCAGACCTTGACTCTGTCAAAAAAGGCAATGATGGGTAATTCGGCTGTTAAGCTGATATAGGAAAATGATTGGTTGGAAGAAAGGTTTAAGCTAGTACTGCTTTGTGGGCTATTCCAGGTAAACGAAAAAAGGATGGATGTTTTGTGTATCCTAAATGCAAGCAAGTTGTATAGGATAACACCGTGAATCCAAATGTGAGATTGTTCTCTAACATTTTAGAGAAAACAATTTAAATCCATCACGAAATACCCCGTTGCATATTGAGCATACCTTGGAAGGTATGGTACCAATTGCACGGTCACCAATGTAATGTGGTAAACCACAAATTAATGCACCATTAACTGACAACGTAAAAAGAGCATCGTTGCAGTGGGAGGTTGCCTTAACAGGCTTAATGGTACTTGTTCGTGGAAACTGTCTCTGGACTTGTTCCCAGCTTAACAAACAAAATCTTACTTATCCCTTAAAGCTCAACGAAGTTGTTAAGACAAACGATGTAGTTTAATGACGTCAAGTCTTGAATTCCGAAATGAATCAGTAAAAGGTTATGGTTGTGTATCAGGATCAGGGATTGCCAAATAACTTTCCTGCTATAGGCAACTGATTGATATACAAGAAAAGTGCTCGAATGGTTACCTAGTATATTCGAATGTCTAGGTTAGTGAGTGAGGTATGTTTCACAACAAGACTTTCTCACTGGTTGCAACTATTAAACCCATTCGAATTCTTTTAACCATGACAACACATATGAATCTAACTATCTGGAAGATAGATGGCATCATCCGAATTTCATAAACGGGTACCTTGATAAAAGATGACGACATCTGTATGCAACAACCAGATAAGTTATGTGCAGTAAAGTGAAAAGCATCATGTTTGGAAGCCAAGGTAGTTCAAGTATGAACTTAAAGGAGCTTCAAGGTCATGTAACAGACATTTCGATATTGTCTATCGAGAATGATAGTTTCATGTACCAATTATGTGTCAGCGGAAGCGTGGTTTTCCTTGCACATTATGTAGATGGTATTTTCACTTTTGGAAACGGAGTGGAGATATTGTCAGGCATAAAGAGATGGTTATCCGAACAGTTTCAGAACTAGGACTGATGAGATTTTGGAACATCTTTTGAATTAAGGTCTTGTGTTGCCACAAAAAAAAGGATGTTCAGGTATCTCAAGTCGCTTAAATTGATTCCGTGGTGAGTCGTTCGTAGCAAAAAAGATTGTTGTCTTTCTATATTGTGAATGAACGAAGTTAGATATCTGTAATGCTATAAGCATGTTAAACATATATCAATTCAACTCAGGACAAGCACATTGGTTTACAAATGTGCCATGTGAGTTGAATGGCATCGGATATCCAGGAGGATCATAAGGAAAGGAAATCGACCTCTAACTATGTGTTGACCTTGGAGGAAGAGTTATAGGAATCTAACACACAAGTGAGTTGTGGATTACGGTATGAAGGCTGAGTTTTTTGGCAACTTCATTAGCATCGCAAGAAGCATTATAACTCAGGTATTATTCTCTAGAGGTGTGTGTTCTGAGTTTGCCTAATAAAATCACATGGAGTTGTGATCATGTTGGTGCAATGACAAACTCAAGGGAACCCAAGACTCACAAGGTGGTGAAACACATAGGGTGTGTGGTATCACATCATACGAGAAATCGTGACAAGAGGTGACGTGAATGCAGTGGGAGTGATTGATAGTATAGACACACTTAATACTTTGGTAAAGCAATGGTATTATGCTATAATTATAAGTGGGAGATTGTTGGGTTTGTATACTGAAAGCATATATGATTAAGTGTTTTTTACACTGGTCTTCATATATGTGTTCCTACAACAATGCTCGCTGTCTGATGAAACAAACATGCAACTAACCATAATATCCTATTATCTCGCCTATAGGGATGACCATATGGTGTGTAGGAGATCACAGAGGATCATATGAATTATTTGACCTAGCAAGATATAAACAGTATCGCAGCTGAGACAGTCCCTGGATAGGTTGTCGGTCTAAGCTGCGGCACATCGGTTCATAAGTGGGCTTATCCTAGCTACTTGATGTGTCGGTACATGGTGATGTATTGATGGGATCAACAGTGGGATGTGCCATTCTCATTGACATATGAATGAGCCAGATCCCTAATATACTTCCTATGAACTTAAACCTAACTGAAGGATAAGGGACACACACAGATTGACCACACTTTGATTTACCAGGGTGGCGAGTCTTACATGTACTCTAATACTTGCATTTTGGGTGTTGGCAATTTGTGTGTGGCCCGCTTAGGCTGGACGTTTAGGTAAGCATATCCGTTTCAGGATGGTGACATTCCCTGAGGAGCTCACAAGGTTCATTATGCTAAACCCTGCAGGTTGAATTATTTAATTCAGGCATAAGTGAAAAGGAGTGAGTGGTATTACTCAGGAAATAAGAGAATAATTAATTATAGCTGATTGTCATAAGCCAAATTAATTAATGAATGTCTAAAACCTTACATATGTGGATCATGTTAGTTTGGTGCAACCCGTTCCTAATAACGTGGTAATAAAGGGGCGAGTCAGCATTGTTACCGTGGTGAAGGTTAAAACAATATTTTATTAATTAATTATGTTCTGGGTTGAACAATGAAGAATTAATTAATAAAGAGGGCCCACTTTATTATTTGCATCTGGTCCCTGGTCTGGCCCATGAACTGCTCAAGCCCATTAGGGTTAAGGTTTCTCAAAACCCTAACACTATATATAGGCCTTCTCTCTATCAGATCATATGATGAATGAGATTCAGTATTTTTAAGAAAAGAGAGAGAAATGGCGGCGACTAATCTGAGGGAGAAACTGATCAATTTCTCCAAATCTCGGATCCAACTTGGTAGATAATCTTCATCAGATTTCCAAGGAGCAAGGGAACAAATCAGAAGATCATATCTGTAGGAACAACTGTTCATCGCCGGTGTTCAGATTCAGATCCAGATTAACTTCATCGTTTCATTCTCCGATCTAGATCTGTATATCAAACGGTGAAGATCAGGTATTCCAAAATTTCATCTTCTGCAATTAATTTTTTAGGAGCATGCATAGGATCGCATGGTTTATTTAATTGAAATTTCTTCCTGGTATCCTAAGAACGATCCTTGGCAAAAATTTAATTAATGGCGACTCATGTTGTCCATTGTAGACTCAAACCCTACACAAACCTCCTTATATCTTCTAAATCGTGCATCAACAAGGAGTGTAAAAAATATGACACCTTATGGGAGGTTGGTACAAGTGAAAGCCCAACGTGCATCACTTGAGAACATTTGGATGTGTTGCACATGTGAAAATTCTTGGACCCAACATACACATGCTTTGTGATCGATCATTACATGGAGTTTTTGTGGGATATGAGGAATGGGCAAAAGCGTATCGGATCTATGATCCGGTCGGAAAATGCTTGCATGTATTGTGAGATGTTATATTTGAAGAACATCGTGTATGGGAATGGGAGAAACTAGGCAACTCCGCAACAAAAGCGGCATCGCGTGTGTTGCGTAAAGAATACACAAATGAAAACAATGAGATGAATAATTCTCCATCCCACACTTTGGAGGTTGAAGCTACATACACCAAACAGAATCGATAGGCCACACCACCTTCAGATACTACGAGTGATTCAGGCCCACATCGATTGCTGAAGGATCTTTATGATGCAACAGACGAAGTGCGTGATGGTGAAGAGGGAAATTTCCATTTCTTGGATGTGGAGGAGCCAACAAATCTTGATGATGCACTTGGAAATATGTCTTTGAAGAAGGCGATGATGGAAGAAATGGAATCAGTCATTGAAAACATGACATGGGAATATGTTATGCTAACCCTTAACTGCACAACTATTAGACTCAAGTGGGTAATTAAGGTGAAGAAGGATCCCGCTAGCAACATTGTGAAATATAAAATGAGACTCGTGGCAAAGGGAAAAGCTCAAAGATAGGGGTGAATTTTGATGAAGTCTTTGCTCCAGTTAGGATGGAAACAATAAATCTTCTTCTTGCACTGGCTGTAGATAGCAGATGGAAGGTGCATCACATGGATGTAAAGTCAGTATTTCTAAACGGCAACTTAGAGAATGAGGTATATTTCCGACAATCTCCTGGTTTTGTAGATGAAGCAAACAAAAATAAGGTGCCGAGACTACATAAGGCATAGTATGGGCTTCGACAAGCACCACAGGCATGGAATTTAAAATTGGATGCCACTCTAACAGCCTTGAAGTTCACAAGAAGCAAGCACGATTATGCCATTTATCGAAAAGGTAATAGTCAGACCTTCTTGATTATGGTAGTGTATGTTGATGACTTGATTATTACTGGACAAAATATTTGTGATATAATGTCATTCAAGGAACAAATAAAGAGAATATTCAAGATGAGTGATCTTAGACTTCTTAGTTATTACTTGGGAATAGAGGTATGTCAAAGAGATGGTGAAATCATGATTTGTTAAGAAGCCTATGCTCTGAAAATTTTGGACCATGCGGGAATGGTGGGGTGCAATTCATGCCACACACCAATGAAAAATCGGCTTCATTTAAGTAAGCAAGATGATAGCTAAGATGCAGACACTAAACAATATCGGAGTATAATTGTAAGTCTTCGATATGTGGTTAACACATGTCCACACATAGCTTATGCGGTTGGGGTTTCTAGTCAGTTCATGGAATCGTCAACTGTGAAGCATTGGACTGCAATCAAATAGATATTAAGGTACATTCAAGGATATTTGAGCTATGATTGTTGATACAAACCAGGATAAGAGAAAAGAAGTTTGGTTGGATAAAGTGATAGTGACTTTGCTAGATACATTGACAATCGAAAAAGCACTGCAGGAGTAGTCTATTTTGTTGCTGATAATGTCATCACTTGGACACCATAAAAGTAGAAGATTATAGCTTTGTCCTTCTGAGAAGCGGAGTATGTTTCAGCGGCAACAACAGCTTGCCAAGGAGTTTGGTTAAGTTGTCTTGTTGGTGAGTTATTGGGTTGTAATTGATCGATGCTAAATCTGCATACAAATTATAGCATAGAGCAAATACATTTATAAAACCCAGAGGTTGTCGAACCC